>VZTL01036698.1:8282-24302 GCA_013400535.1 Scopus umbretta
AAAAGAGTGTAGCAGTTGGGCTGCTTGGCTGTCACAGTTTCACCCCAAACAGCCACAGAGAGGGAGCAGAGAACGTACCCTGCGTATACAGGACTAACGGGCTCTGCCTCCCACACAGCGACAGTGCTGAGGTTGAAATGCATCACCGCAAATGTGAGCCTCCAGTCTACTGAATCTGTTTCAGAGAAATAGACTCAGCACATTTCAGGCAACCTGTGAATAAACCCAAGCTTGTACCTCTCCGCAGGGTCATGCTGTACTAACATAATCCAGTAATGAGAGCACCACATGCTCTCTGCAACTGCAGGCTGCAAATATCGGTAGAGCATTACTAAAAGTCATGAAAAAGCAACTAGGATTTGTGTTGTTCAGGGAGGGTGAAGGCTTTGGAGTGGTTGTACCAAAACACCAGTGTCAGCCAGACAACCCAGCTGGTTACTGGCAGCTCCAAGAGGAAATCAAAGTGGCACACATTACTCCTGACTTACAGCAACGTGCATCAACTTGCCAGCCTGTCTTTCAGAAATGTTTCATCCTTTGAGTTTTTCAGTAATCTTCTGAGGGTGGTCCCAGAAGACAAACAGAGTTTACCCATTCAGAGTATACAGGCTTTCACCTCTGATAAGTCATTGCTGGAGGCAACAAAGTGATGTAACAACCCTTGTGCACCGGAGAAGAGCCAGCCTTACGCAGGAAGAATCGAATTTTAAGCGAGCTTTTCTTGAAGTGGGAGCACAGCAAGAGCATCTCATGAATGTAGCACATCCAAAAGCTGTTTAGTGCTACAATACTGTAGATTGGGATTTTTGTTGTCTTAAGAGGGGGTGAAAAATATCAGTACTGAATGGAGGGAGTTACAGACTGTCAGAACCAATCATCAGTCAAGTCTGATGCCTGAAGTCCATTACAGAAGAAACTATCAATGATGTTTGATCTAGGAGTAGTAGCCTGGCAAGGAGCTAGAGAGACTCTCAAATATGGATGTGCTGTTGCAGTGACAAATAGCATGGAGATGTGGTAGATGCATTTTGGACAAGCTACTGTGTTTGGATCATCTGCAGTGTGTGTGATTCTCTACCAGATCAGGTTGGGTTAATGGGTATAAGGATGCGCTTGGCAGCTGAGAGCACAGGAGTAACAAGGGGCTCCAGAGGGCCCAATTTTGCAGCTGAACTTCCATGCTCACTGCCAAAAGCCCTGCATCTTTGCTGGCACTAGGGCTGGAGGGGAACCGACTTTCCTTTGCTTGCTTGCCAAGAGCCAAGTTCAGGTCCTTAGAGCCCTACAGTGCTCTTGCTCCAGCTGATGACTTCATGAACACCTAGCATCAGGAGGAACACAGCTCCCTGCACAGCTTTAAATGTTTGTGTTTCCCTGCATATGCCGATGACATCATTGCCACCTGAGGGCCTGAACTCTGGTCTTGGCAGGTAAAAGCTTTTCGGGTCACCTTACATTGGGGTTCCTGCTCTCAATGCATATTTATGTAATGATTGCTAGACGGCTGTAATTAAATGACTGTAAAGCACCACCTAAAATGCAGTAGTAATAAATTCTTAATAGCTGATGCTATAACAGCAGTTACAAAAAATACATCACAACATGCAGATTGTTAACAGTGTCTGGGCCTGTTTAAAGCAGAGCTTTAAATAGTTACAATGCACACTGTTAAAATGGCATGTAAAATTATATTTGTAACTAGTAAATAAAAGGTCCAATTCAACAACAAAGTCTACCCAAGCTTCAATGGCAAAGCAGCCACAGAAAAGCTTGGGGTGGATGAGCTATCTCCTCTTATCTCTGCGCTACTGGCAGTGCTACCTACCAGCCATGGTTTCTGTAAAGCATACTCCATGTGCCCACCCCTGCCTGGTGCAGACCCTGCCTCTGTCCGGACTCAGAAACGTGGTTAGGATCCCATTTATATTACAAAAATGCAACTGTGTCCAGAAAACTGTTGATTTTGCATTCCATGAGGAAAGGGTGGGTCAGGGAAAATCCATTTAACTGCCCATAGTTTTCACTTCTCTCTTACCCAGTCAAAGCTGCTGTGTGTGCAATATCTCTGCAGAGATTATTTTCCATGGCTAAAGAATAAAATAAATATACATGCAAGACCCAGAAAAATTAGCAAGATCAGAAGGTTTTGCACATTTGGTACAACATTGCTGCAAATGAAAGGATGGCTGCGTCTGTCTAGCCACCATCAGGAACCACGCACATGGTTGGTAAATACAAGTGTACTAGCCAGCTGATGACAAGAGAATATTTTATACTACAGTTACAGACAAAAACGAGGCCACCCTGCCTCGGGGCCTGCATGCTGATGTACATCCTGAAACAGTCAAGACCATCAGGTCTGAGCCCTGCTGGCTGGCCCACAGACTTGCTATGAAAAAATTAGACATTTTTGAGGCTTCTGAGGGCTGGCAACCCATAATATCAGTGGAAGCTGTGGTAAATTCAGCATATTTAGAGCCAGGATGGGTTGATTAATTTCTTCCTTACATTTGAGTAGTACTTTGTGTCAGAAACATCGCTGCTGATTTCCCTGGATGTCACATGGAGGAAAGTTCTACTTGGACAGAGGAGAGGCGTCACAATCTCTCTTCCAGTTAGGACAGAAAATTTGGTACCAACACAGTACTGGGGATGGGCAGGGGGGGAGAGGGGAACAATCAGATGCTTTTCTCTTCCTTGTGCTGCTCAAAGCTGTCCAATTAAGAGGTTAATTTAGCTAGTCTGCTCCTCAGCATAGGCTCTGCCTGGTCCACTGAGAGCAAGGCCATCTAAATGGATTTTGCCAAGTCACACCAAGTGGGTGCCTTACCCTAAACATATAGCTGGGATAAAATTGTGGGTCTGAAAGCCTCTACTAAATTTGGAAGTGCTGTTCATATTACATCCTCCAGCTGCTTGAGAGATTTTCTTACAAACAGTTGGCTACTCAAATACCTTATACCTCCCTGGAAACTGCCTCTGTCTCAACTTTCAAGTCCAGCCAGCCCTACCTCAGTCATCGCTCTATTTGATTCATACCATCTATATCCTGTAGTGCTCCTAGCAATTGATAAATTACGGCTCCAGCGAGACTATCAGGTTAAACACCAAGGAAGAAAGAATGATGACAGTAATACTTGTCATTTGTGTGGAGATGTAGCAACACAAAACCCTCTCTCAAACATATGTTATCTTGGAGGAATCTTTCCAAGGGATAGGCTTTCTGAGAAACGTTTATGACTTTTGAATACATGATAGGCATGAACTTGACACGACCTACTTTGGCCAAGCCCTGGGCTTCAGCCTGGTCTTTTACCACCACAAATCAAATAGTCTATTTGAAGTGCAGTCAGACTGATATCTTCACTGAGATGACAAGGTTACAGCACATACCAGCTTGAGTAAAAACAGGATGTAGAGCACTTTGTTCTAAGGATTTAAAAATTCAGAAATATTTTTACTAAAGCCAAGGGAAAATGGCTATGTTCTACCCATACACAGAAGCCATACAATTCCTGGGATGATTAAAATATTCATTACATCATTGAAGTGAGAGCATTGACATCTTTATCATCTGTATATTATACTCAAATCCCTCCTTTATCTTGGCACTGGAAAATGCAAGGAAAAGCAGAGGATATAAAAGCTTTCTACTAAATATCCTAGACACAAGAGTTGGTTGTTCCTCCTGATTTTCCACAGCATCATGCTGCAGGGTTTTGTGTCTCCCCATCTCAGCCTTCCCACCGTCCTCTCAGCTTGATCTCGTACTAGTGTAATGCCAGATTGTCAAATTACACTGACTTTTCTGTTTGTTCTTATTTAATTAAATACTATGGTGTTGGTGAAATTGGATAAAAGGTGGCACATGTTTCCAAGGACTGAGACACCTGTCAAGGGTTACCTGTCTCTACAGGCCCTTTCCTCAGCACGGCACTGAACAGCACTAATTATGTTATGGATAAAGCTGTAGTCACTGAATTAACTGAAATATAACCAAAGCATCCACAGTATACACAGTCCACAGGGGCATTCACTGCTGGAAAAAGAGGAAGTCTAAACATTCAGGAAGGAGATGTACTCTCTGTGAACTCTCACAGGACCACTTTCCTTCCTTCCTGGGATATCCACATATAATGAACTGTTGACCTGGCCAGTCTTGTAGTCCAACTGCAGGAAAGCCACTAATGGGTTTCCAGAAAGGGGGACTACAGATGCAGGCATGGTGTAATGACATCTATGGCCTATGTCATACTCTAGGTCACTCTAGATGATCAGAATGAACTTCTGCTCTGAGATAGGCCTCTCTGATTGCAATTCTCCTGCTAGTCATAATTAAGGAAATTCTATTACACAGTTCAGATACAATTACAGTTGTAGTACAAACCAGTTCAAAAATAATCTAAATATAATAGTAAAATTTCTCCTATGTGATTGAATAATTACTGCAATACAACTCCAGTTGGGCAAAGATCAGGAGCATTTCATATGAATATCATTCAGAAACCAGCATTTTAAAATTGTATTGCTCATTCATACAACACACATCACAGAAACAGATCCACTACAAAAAGCGAATATAGAGGAATTGAGCTGCGAATCATTAAAAACGTATTTTTAAAATGAAGAACCACCACATTATTCATATAATAATTTTCCTTTCACACTAATTTGTTTTAATCTATTCACACTCCTTATAAAACATTACGCAAAATTTTAATCATAGCATTGTTTTCTTTAAATATGTGCATTTCAGTAAATGACACTTGCTTGTATAAATTTAGTGAGCTAAAATGTTAGACTGATGCTAGCACTGAGCAGTCATTTATTTAGCCAAGAATTGCCTTGTTTTCCTGTCTGTGAATTTTCTATGGAAAGCTATTATTTTTTTCAGTGTATTCATTATTCAACATATTAGTTCAATAGTCCTACAGAGACTTCTCTGCTTTTGAATCATTCACAGCCTGTTAGTTCCAATTATTTCACATTTGAAATTTGAACCCCAGTCCTTCATTTTTATTGGACATAGAGTTTACATGAACTGATCCTGTTCTACAGTTGAATAAATGTGACTAAAATTCAGATGGAATAAGTTTTGCACACAGCGTCAGCAGTTCATGTCTGTGTTTCAACAAGAGTGAATTCCTTAACTATAATATAAGATCAATGCAAGCACAAGCTGAAAGTCATCTTGGGGTAATTCTGAAGAAGCACACCCATCTTATAAAGACCATTTATTCCACAACTTTTGATATGTGTAGCACATGCTATTTCTTTTGCCAAGCCTACACATTTATATTCCTTTCTAGAAAGACAACTTAAAAAAAAAAAAATTGTCTGAATGAGCACTTTTCCTAAGGTGTGCTGTACTTCAGAGTTGTCCACCCAGCTGTGACTGGGATGGAGTTACGGGCCTGGAAAGCACAGCTCCCAGAAGAACTGTGTGAGTGAGTTGCTGCCTGTCCCTACCCATCTTAACGACAGCCTGAACACCACAATGTTACAAGGACTTTTGGGCAGTGCCCTGTAATTCTCCACTGCCATGAGGCTTCGGAAGGCAAGACTGACAGCAGCCTCTAGTCTTCTGAGGCTAGGTAATATGAAAATCAAATTATTTATACAGTGGAGAGGGCAAGAGGAAGGGATAACAGGCTGTAGTAAATAAGAAAAAAAAAAAAACAGTTGAAAGCAACTTTATAGGGAGTGAGAAGTGCCCTAGAGTGGTCATTAGCCACACTGCAAGGAATGAGATACATCAAAAAAGAAGAACATTTGCTGCAGATATTATGAGGTGGGAAGGATTGGAGGAGGCTGTTATTCTTGAAAGTATTTAATGAACTGGCAGATGGCCCTGTGGTCAGGACACAGGAAATGCAAGTCCCATTTCTGCCGCAGACCTCCTGCATGGGATCAGAGAAGTCACGCTGTTGTCTGAGATCACCAGTGGGAGTGGGCAGACCTCGCACAGTGGGCACCGTGGTGGCTAGTGTCAAAGAAGCTATCAAAACCAATGGGAGATGTCTGTTCCAATATGGGAATTCCTCCATGCTTCCTCTTGCATAAAGCCATCCAAAATGGGCAACATCTGCTTTTGTTTTCACAGTAAAAGCTGACACTGGAGGAGATATGCACATTTGGGAGGGGAGCACATTCCACAGTGGAGCTCTTTGTAATACAAACAATACGAGACCATCCTGGGAATGTCATTATTTGGTAAAAACTTACTGTATTCAAGAGGACAAGGCTGCCTGTGAAGGTCCAGAAGAAGGTGTACTAACAGAAGAGAAGGCTCCTCTTAGCAGCTGGGTGGCAAGGCAAATCACCCAAGTGCACAGCAGAAGGGTGCCTTCTAGTCAACATTCAGTGGCCTAACGCTGACACAATAGTCACTGCTTCCCTCCTTCATTTCTGTGGGCATTTCAGGGACTTAGTTGCTCCACTTCTCCTTCAGCAAAACAATGGACTAATATAAAGGTGCAACGAGCTCCCAAAGCAGTCTTCAGACTCTCTGTACATGCAAACCCAAATATTTTTAAACAAAATCAAACCAAATGTGAACTTAGGGTTAGTGGAAGTACCTCGATGGGAAACTAGGAAAACCTTTCACCACAGTTAGTGTTTGGAAAGAAATTGTCAATGGAGGTGCTTGACCATGAATACAACCTATTTGTAAATGGCAGAGATGTTCAGCAGGAAGATGGAAGGTTTCAGGTTTTCTGTCCTGGACTGTTCTACCCCAAACCACTGCTCTAATCGTTTATGCAAAAGACATTCAACAGTCAGTGGCAGTGTAAGACACTGACTCATTGACTACAACTTCATCCACGTCCTAGACAGATGCTTCTGTTCTAAAGCAGCCTGAGTTGACAGAGTTCCCAATATCTCTGTAATGCAGATACTTGACTAATTTTTAGAACATATTAAAAAAACTCATATATTTTTAGTAATTTCTTAAAACACAACTCTGGTAAGAATAGAGTTTCTATGCCCCTCCAAAAATCCTCCCAATAGTTCAAATCTATAGCTAACACAAGAAACCACTGTTTCAAAAGAAATGTATCACATGGGAACAGAGAAATCCCAAAGATAAACTGATGCTTAACAAACCCTGTTTCTCCTTGTAATTAAAGTTCTTACTTCAAGGTTAGAAATGGGACAGTTCTTGGAGAGGGCAGAGAGGAGAGGAATGCAAATGAAACAACCTATTAAAAAATATATTAATGATTATACAAAAGACAACTGGAATCATTATAATTTACTCATGCAGGTTTTTTCTACTATGAACATTTGTCATCCAGACAACAAGTATGGCTGGCAACTACCATCAGAAAAAAAACAAAATACTCCTTACAGAGTTTCCCCTGTTGAAGCTGACAATTAAGAGTTAACCAGTGAGTAAGATTTTGCATGACCAATCTATTCAGGTCAGCTCGTTGAGCAAATTATAAACGACAAATCAGGTAAAGTACATATAAGCAAGTCCTAGTTACGTGGTTAAACGAAAAGCCCAGCCTACAAAATTAGTAGCTTGTTTCCATACCCACTGCATAGCTACATTTACACAATACACTTTCCGCAGCATTACCTCTTCCCATTCAAAAGCGGAACTCCTGTGCTGACATGTCGAGGACCAGTCTGTTTCGCTGCAGTAGTAATAGTATCCAGAATTCCAAATAGGAAGTGGAAAGATTCAGACTACTATGAATAAAACTTTAAAAACGTAATAATGAAATTTTAATTGACTGTTTGACATACCTAGAAAGAAGGGTTGAGTAGTCAGGTCAACATAAGCCTGCTGAAGCCCTGAGCCTAGTAGTTTGAAAAACCTTTATTTTCCAATTTCCCATAATAATATAAAACTTAATTTAAGAAGCACAGGCTTCAAAAAATCATTGTCTGAACCACAGCATGGGACTATGGGAGCCACTGGACTGTCGTTGTTTAGATTGCAACAGTATTCCCAAGCCCAGTCACGGCCTCTGCTGTGACAAGTATATAAACACATGAGAGAAAGACCACCTCTGCCCCAAAGAGCTTACGACGGTAACTGTGGGCAAGCTTTGTGAGGGGGGAAGGGAGGGTGAGAAGAAGAGAGGGAGACCTCAGAAATGTCTCTGGCTGGTGGTGAATGTCTGCTCTCCACTTTTCAGGATGGCCTGGGACTCTCTGTGCAGTGGGGACTTACTGCGCCCCAAGATAAGAAGTGCCCCAAACCGGATGCCTGGCAGCCAGAGCAGTGCAGAAACACCATCCCTGGAGGAGCTGCGGCGCCTGCTCTGGACACGCGCACAGCCCACGGGGCACGTGGACGAAGTCTGGCCAAACCTTTACGTGGGAGACCTGTAAGAGGGAGGGAAGGGTTGAAGGTGTTAATGCAACTCTTAGCCCCCACCCTATACCCCATGAAATCAGCTACTCTTTATTTAAAAAGAGAGCTAGGCACTAATTTGGTGACTCACAGTGTGGCACCTAAGTGCTAAGCAAGGCTGAACTGTGCTTAGGATGTTGTACCATTGAGAAAAGGCATCTTATGTACCCCAAAAGAATATTCCCTCTCTTCCTGATTTCTCCTCCTGCATTAGTACAGGAGTCCCATGCTGCAACATACTGGTGAGGCCATGGCATCGGTACTGCAGGCAGTCACACCAGAGCTAGGTAAAACAGGATCAACCTCATGTTCTGCTCATGTTGCCAGATGGCACCAGTCCCCTGAACTGATGGATGCTCAGCAGAGGTGACCTGGTGAGAAAGCAAACCAGAAAACCCTTGGCTTGTGCAGAAATATCATCACCAGCACCTTTTTTTTTTTTTTTTTTTTTTTTTGTCAGTTGAGAAGAAGAAACTAAACTGATGTTTGGGGGAAAAAAAAATGCAGGAAATGTAAAGTCAGTTTCTTAATGAGCCACTTCTGCCTTGAAGTATTTTGGTGTACTTGATCAACCTGTCAGAAAACAGCCACTACAACTTCATGTGGTTTTAACAAACTGCACCATTAGCAGCATGTTCTACCCTGCATTGTCATGCAGCAGGTGAATACAACCCCCTGTCCTTCTTCCAGGTATGTTGCTCGTGACAAAGCGCAGCTGAGCCGTATGGGCATCTCCCACGTCGTGAATGCTGCTGCTGGGCGATTTCACATCGACACTGGACCCAAGTTCTACAAAGACCTGCCTGTGGATTACTACGGAGTAGAAGCAGAGGACAACCCAAACTTTGATCTCAGCGTTTACTTCTACCCAGTTGCTCGATATATAAGAGCAGCACTGAATTCCCCAAGAGGTAACTAGACCATCTGTGCATGTTGCGTACCTTCTGCATAGGAGCCAAGTAGGGCAACTTAGTATAAAATAGTATTTGGCATAAACCAAGCACCTGCAGATGTGGGTAGGAATGGAGAGTATAGCAGGTATATAGAATAGCAAGTATCCCTTATTACCTATAGGGAAACAGTGACCTGGGAGGAGGCACATACGCTTGATCTTTTCAAATTAGTCACAGGGTTTAAAATAAAAGCTGAGATGCGGTAAAAAGCCAAGGGCAAGCATCATATTTGAGTAAGAAGAATCAACTATAATGTCACAATCTGCACAAGTCCTACAAACACAGGATAGGGAAGAACTTGCCAGGAAGCAATTCTGTAGAAGAGAACCTAAGCAACACCACCAGCAGGAGATAATGCCATCCTGTTGCTAGAAGAAGTATAACCTTAAAATAGGAAGATAACCCGGAAAAATCCTTGAACTCACTAAACACAGGCCAATGCCAGAGGCCTGGCTAATGGGGTTCATTACTATTAAGGACGAACCTTCACAAAAGCAAGTCTCCACTGTGCCACAAAACTGTACAGAACCCAGTCAAAAGTAAGTGATTTATTAAGAGAACCGTTATCCACTCAGCAAACTGTTTTGCTTGCATTATGGTGAGTTTTAGTATTTTAGGACGCTCATTGATATTAACTACCCAGCTTAATCATATGCAGCTAGTAGATCTGATCTACACCATGCAATCTAGGAAAGGGAGACACAGTAATTGAAAATAGTGCACCTCCATGCTCGATACCTCAGTGTTTACTGCTGTTTGGAAGGCTTGATCCATCCTGTTAGAAAGTATTTGCCTTTGTAAAACTGAAGGCTGCATTTGGATTTCAAAACCACTAACAAATTTGGGGAATTTGGATCTGCACCCATTTCTATTACAGCATATGCTATTCGCAATTGAATTCATTGTTGGTGGTGCTCCAGAGAAAGGTAAGATCCAAAATCTTTTCGTGCATACGTAAAAAAAAGAGTTCCAAATCAACTGACAAAAGACAGAAAACAACAGATGAATCATGGTGGCCACAAAAGCAAACAAAACCAGTGCTTTGCAAGATGCATGCCCAAATACTGAAAGTTATGAATGCAGAACAAGTTAGGGCTCAAGACAAACACAATGAACTCATCGTCTCTAGAGTGCATATTTATCCCTACTCCCATGCTTTTAGATAAAGCTTTACTCAACTCCATATGGAAGCAGGGTTCTGGGAATGGAGACAAGGTGAAATTCAATCATATACAGTCCAGCTGTTGCTGACATTCATCATTTTAAGGAAAGTGCAACAGTTTAGAAAATATATAAACAAGATGTTCTGGAATCATAATTTCCTGAGCTACAGAAATTTAGCAGCTAAATACCCATAACCTGTGCAGGGATGAGACAGGGAGGGGATTGTTACTCACATCATTTAGAAAAGGAAAAAAAGCAGCATTTATTATAAGTGGTGATGCTGAACATAAAAATTATACCAGGTGACAAGAGGCCTGTTCATATTAAACTCAGGATGTAACGAGGTACTTCTGTTTGACTGAAGAGTCATTTAAGACTGTTCCTTAACTATTACAAGCAAATTCAACATTTGTGGGGGTTTTTTTTGTTGTTGTTTTTTTTAACAGAATTAAATTATCTTTTTCACCTGGAAGGATAAGTCAAAGTTAAGACTATATGAGGCAGAAACATATTTAAAACTCTGAACCAAATACTCATTAGAATTAAGTAAGAACTGTTACTCCCATCATGCTTGAAGAAAAACTCTGATGCTTTACACCAGAAGTCCAGAAAAGAGCACGGTCAGATATATTCTAGATTTCTGCCTTAGCTGAACAGAATATGTCTTTGGTGATGTCAGGAATTTATTTTTAAGGCAATTTCTTCAAACCAGGATGCCAGAGCATTAACAAAAGCAAGCAGGGGAGCGTGCACTCACATACTCCTAATTGGGAGCTATTCCTGTCACAGTGGTCAATGGCTGCATCACACCTTGAATAACTTCCTTCATCACCTTTGTCGTACAGATTAAGAAATACAGGTGCTACTATTGCAGTCATGCCATATAAGCATTATTTTATGAACGTTGCTTCCTTGGCTGCCTTTCCTTCAGCACAGACCTGCTGTTCCTTTGCCCATGTAACAGAGCTATTTGGGAAGGCTTAGCCAAGAGCAAGCAGATGTGCAGTCTGCCCCCTTCTCTGCAAGGAAAAACATGGTGTCAGAGAAATACTGGCCTTCTCCCTCACACTTGTGCTCAAGGGGCAACACCTTGAATATCAATCTTGCCCCGTTGCATGACCATCTGTACAATTTGCATTTTTCTGGAGTGCAGCTAAACCTAAGCGTAAGTCAACAGGGTTTGGTAAAGTCTAGCAGAAGAGGGAGGGAAAGAGAACTTGAGCAGATGAAAGCATGCCATGAAAACTATTAAGCTAACACCATGCAGAGAGAAAGATTCCCAAGTAGAGAACTTCTCCTTTTATTGACCTCTGAACATGTTTAAAACAGGCAGGTTAAAATCGCCCATTAATTTCCTGAAATGACAAACCCTCTGGAATGACATTTCCCTTCTACTTCACTGCAACTGAAAAGCTAGGTTCCCTCTCCTATCCTCTTCTGTTTGGTGGTGGTTATAAAAGAAGCTTAACTTAAGAAAAAAGGTCCTCTCCCTTGACTCTGCCATAGGTGCATTACATGCATCAGTTTGACCTCCCACTCTCCAGCAGACGACAGCCCTTACCTGTTCCAGGATGCATGGGAAGAAGGAACATGCCACCATTTAAAGCTCTCCGTAGGCTTCTCGCTATTTTTGGCTGTGACAAAATAGACACTTGATTAATCAAGAAAGAGACAATTGATTCTGCACCTGGCTACAGGACAGTGGCTAAAATGTAGCAGGAGAAGAAAAAAACACAGTGAAGTGAGAAGAGCCCCTGGGGCCCACTCGCCCAGCTGAGCTCTCCTCCTGGTGAGCAACATAATTCTTCTGGATTCAATGGAGTGAGGGCAGCTGGGGCGTTCATTCCGGGTGACTGTCTGGAGCCTGGTCTTAAGCCAAATTGAATCCATCCTGCAAGAAAGCAAGGGCTAGTTCAGGACATTTAGCTCAGTTAATGATGAGTAGCAAAAGGACAATAAGATATTATGTGTTTTAATGACTAATTTGTTCAACAACATTGAATTTCCCAACTTGAATTTGGCCAACAAAATTGAATGTGCAAACTTTATCCCTAGTGCAAACCCTTTGATGTCAGTAGAGTTACAGCAGGCATGAGCTGGATATAATATCCATAATCCGTTGTTAAAAACCAAGTGTTATTGTTCTGCACAAATCCTAGCCAGATGACAGTTATTGTCTGCCTCTGCAAAAAGTATCTTGAGATGTGCGGTGCAACATTTCAAATAAGGATTGCAAGATTTAATAATGCCAGAAGCTAAGTGCCCCCACTTCTCCTCAGTTAATCCCATTATTCCTAAGGGATCCTGTTACACGCTCAGAGAGAAGGTTGCAACATGGTCCTCTAATGTGGGATCAATCCAACTTCTCTTTGCACTGTATGTTAAAACAAATGAGGGTGGGGAAGGCAGATTTAGAGGATGTCAGCTTGTGGCATAGATTCTGTGGTACAGAAGATCTGGTTATGACCTCCTTGCCCACCCCATGACACGCACCACAACTGCCTCTGTGAACGCTGCTTTCCCAGGCTGTGGTCCAGCAACCACCCAAGAATCTGAGCCTCGCTGCTGGGACGGCGCATCTCGGCTGCCTCTCATGAGAGGCTGATGCAACGCGCTGTTAGCAAGAGCACTGCAGTCAGCCCACGTGGTGCAGGCGTGCTTCAGGTGCTATTCAAATGCAGTATATCATGGTGGGTTCAGAGCATCACTTAACCTGTGTACAGCTACTGCTAAGAACAAGGGTCTGAGCCTGTGAACAGAACCGAAAAGCAACACGGTTTTTGTTTCCTGACTCAAGTTTAACATTCAATTTGTTTGCTACAAATAATCACACCGTAAATTCAAATCTGCTTTCATTAGAGCAATTTTACGTTAATTAAATCATTTCACATGACTGATTTATCTGCAGCAAACAATCATTTTTATTGTCAGTGTACCAGCATTTATCATAACCTCTGTGCATGGTTAAACAAAGGCTAACAATGTGGAATAGGTATTGCACATGTAAAAGAGACAATATACCTGCATCCTCATGGGAACAAGTGCATTAGAGAGCCATGCAGATTAGGTCCAAGGTCAATAGTTGGGGCTTGTCCAGGTTTTTGCTGAGACACCTTCTAAAGCTAGTTGCTGATCTAGAAGGACTCTTTTGAAGTGCAGATAAGCCAGAGAAACAGGGAAGAAAATTCAGTGTGTTTTTACTCCCCAGCTCCTCCTCTCAGACACAGAGTTAGATATAAAATGGTAGAGAGCCAGCCTGTACAAGCAGGAGTCTGAAATTTGTTCTGCTTTCTGTGCCTCCAACAAAACCACATCAGGCAATATTTAATGGCAGCATCCATACCAGTGCTCAGCTCGGTCGTCAGTTCCTGACTGCAGGTGGGGCTGAGCATTTTCCAAAGCAGAAGGCTCCATCTGGGTGGAAAAAAAAATGGACCCAAGAACAATTTTACAGAAATTAGGTTCAGAACAGCAAGTCTCCTGTCCCCCATCCAATTTCTGGTCAAATTTAGACTGAATTTCAAAATATTTAGTGACTCAACATCAAATTCAACATCAAGGCCATCTCTTTCTGGTTGTTTTTTGTTTGTTTTTCCCCCGTTCAGGTACAGTTCAAACCATAAATATAATTTCTTTTTCTTTTAGTTGTAGCACACTGGTAGCTTAGAATTTTTCAGACAAAAAAAAAGAAAGTTGTTCTGGTTCCAAGAAAATTTTTCAGACCATATTGTTCCTTGGTTTCTCTTATCTGGGGTATGCATTAGGGCGAGTACCTGGATTTTCCCAGTTCCTGCCCCTATGTTGCAGTTTGCCTACTGCAAACTACTGAAGCATGGATTTTCCAAAGACCTTTTGGACTTAGACCTATTTGCAGTATTTCTCAAAGAGAAATTGTGCTCTGGACTCCTTTATGTTGCTCTGAACATCTCAGAGCTGGGTTATTTGGATCCGAAGTGCTTCCTCTGGGGAAGATAATACAGCATACGCATCCCACAAAGTTGGTGTGAAGGCTAATGATAGTGCAGCACATTGAAAAAAAAGTCTAGTGAAAATTCAAATTAGCATTACCTTTTAGCAGGGTGCAAAGCATTTCTCCATATTCCCACCAAAAGTAGGACTTCACTTCCAAGAATCCCCATGGACTTAACGGAATTGACAGATAGATTATTATCATTATTTAACTTGAATAATGGCATCAGTATCTCAATAAATTCTGTGAAGCGCTACCTGAATGGGAAAACACAGATAGACATCACTTGATCTTCTAATTCTGCAAAATTGACATTATGTTGGAAAAACTCTTCCTTTCCCCAAAGGCTTCACTGCCCAGTCCAAGCCTGCTGTCACCAGAGCTGGTTTTGCTGCTTCCTTGGAGACTATATTTGTCCCTTTATTTCTGCTGAAGACATATCTATCTTTAGGTCAGAGCTCAGATTTCTCATGCCAGGATAATAAAAGGTGGCTGTGTCACATACATTGTGGAATTCAACACTTCTCTCAACCTGCTGGCCAAAGGAGGTTTTTACAACACATGCTCGCACTCTCCGAGCATGTGGCTATGCCGTCATCATTAGTCAGAACTGGAATGGTTGCTAAATAAATACTCTGTCACAAACAAAACGGGATTTAAGATGAAAAGCTGTGCACAAAGTACCCAGAATTAACACCCGGGAAAATGGGGGCAATCAGTCTGAGGTTTTTGGCTGGATCCAAGCTCATCATCCAACAAGGATATTTTTGTCTCACTCCTCAGTAATAGAGAAATTAAGATACTGTAAGGACAAAAAACCAAGGAACTAGCCCTGAAAAGCTGTCTGTTCTTTCTACCTCTCCTCACATTTTTCAGAGAAGCAGCACCTGAGGTATTTTATTCCATCTCCAAAGGAAAAAAAAGCAACATGGGATTGTTTTTACTGAGTTTCATCTTTTTCTGGATATAAACTGTATTGTTGTTAAATTGCATTTTTGTAGAGTTGTACAATTAGTAAATAAGAGACCGCAAATGTGACAGTCAAAAAAAAAAATTAAAAAAAATGCAGAAAATATTTCATTTCAAACTCATGAAGATTTTCAGTGAAGAAGTGTTCTGAAATTTTCATGCTAAAAACACAACGTCTTTTTAGCTGCCTTAATGGGAGACAGAGCTGTCCATTAGGTGGTCAGTAGTTCAAATTTGATTCTAATCACTGGTTACTTCAATAATGCCCAATTGCTGATCCATGGTCTCTGTGAAAAGACTGGATCTGACTGCAGCAAAGGACAAAAGAGTTTGAAAATTGTCAGACATGGCTATAATTAAGTAGAACAGAACATTTTTTCTCCAATTAAAATTTTCTCATCAAATCATACCATTTTTATGAAAGTAGAAGCATTTTACAATATTTACAATATGTAGGTTTTCCGATTCCAGAATGAGATCTTTGCTCACATCCAGAGGGAAAGGACTATAAACTTGAATTTTCCCATCTGAAAACTTTTGACAAAATTTCCTTTAATTACACATAAGGCCATTAAAAAAAAAAAAAAAAAAAAAAA
>VZTL01036698.1:24319-43754 GCA_013400535.1 Scopus umbretta
AAAAAGAAAGAAAGAAAAAGAAAAAGAAAAAAGTTTATCTCCTTCCAGCATGGGTCAAAGACACACATTAGAAACCTGGAAAGCAGTCATGATACAGAACTGCATTTCTCTGACTGGTTCCATTAGTTATCACAGCAGAGAAACCAAAAGCAGAGCTGAGGGAAGGAGGGAGCTACTCTCCTGGATCCCTGGAAGGTATTCCCTGAGACTCACTTATAGCAACATGGAAGGACTCACGATATTACTCTTAATGAACTCTTAATGAAGATGCACACCTCACACTGAAATCTCTGGGGAACTCTAAAACAGTTCATAAACCATTCTTCCAGTGATCACCCAACACAGAGGGAAGATGAAGACGTTAGGGAAGAACAGTGATGATAGATGTACAGGGTAGGCTATAGAAATAAAAAAACATAAGTAAGCTGGTGCAAATAGTATGCACAAACAGGACACTGTTCTTACTGGTAACAACAATTTTCCAACACACTTCCGACAAGGTCTGAACAGCAGTCAGCACCTTCAACAAGCATTACTGCCCTAAGCAAAGAAGAAAAAAGAGCTTGTGGAAAACCAGGAGCCTTCTTGTCATAACAGTGAGTACTCCTGAGCATTGCACATTTGAAATCCCAAATTTCCAGGCCCTCCGGTAGTAAGCAATCCACCAAGGCTGCTTCCCATAGCATAGCCTTCAAGCATGAAGACTTGAAGCTTCACCAGCAAGTACATCACTCCCAAAACCATGTGCGAACAAGCAGGGACACCATGGAAAACAAGCTGGGCAAGACAGCTAAGGGCATGCTGACAGCTGTCAAGGCTGACAGCTAAGCCCAAACAAGTGCAATCATAGATCCTGCAATATCATTATGAATTTTCTGTCCCCAGCCATTAAAAACCCCATTGCTCCTCAACCAGCACTGCATGAGGTCTGCTCTGCAGGGCTGAGCACACCTGCTTGCCCAGCCCCAGTATCAGCATCACTTCCATCACTGCTCCATCAAGATAAACTGCACCATTTGGCTTCCTGGCATAATTGCATTTCTCTCTCTCCTTTTTTCCAGGCAAAGTACTAGTTCACTGTGCAATGGGCATCAGCCGATCTGCAACTCTTGTCCTTGCTTTCTTAATGATCTGTGAAGATATGTCCCTCGCTGACGCGATTCAGACTGTACGGTTGCACAGAGGGATCTGCCCCAACTCTGGCTTCCTCAAGCAGCTTCAGGAGTTGGACCTCCAGTTAGGAAGAGGGAAAGGCAGAGGAGCAGAGGCCTGCTAGTGCCAAGGGGGCATGTCTCCTGGCACCAGACCAAGAGATGCTGCCCTCACTGAAGGCAGTGCAAGAATGCTGTGAGGACTGCTCTGTAGCTGCACTGAGAAACTCCTTGGAAAATGGCTGAGCATAAGCAAGCTGGTAGGAGTTCAGTATGTATTTTTTGGACAAGCCCACAAACTGAATGAAAATTAAATAAAGAAGGATTCAAGCTGGCAGTTTTGCCCACCTGGGCCTGTTTGTTTAACTACCTGTTGGGCAGGGCATAGAGAGCAGCTGGGTTTTCATGCAGAATTAAAAGGCAGCACAGTCAACTTGAAAAAAGACTTTTTACTTGCTTGTAATTGCATTTATATGACAAGAGGGAAAATGGCTAAACTAGTAAAAAGAAGAAAGAAACCATGAGGTTTTTAAGCAAATCTTTAACATTTCACATCCAGCTGGCATAGGGTGAGACTTCAGGTTTTGCAAGCTGACATGCTCCTTTAGTCTGACATGACGACATGTCAGGATCCAACTCAGACCTTGGGTTCTCTATTACAAGCCATGGAGGATCTTGCTGGGCCCATCACAAGTCCTTTCAGCTTCAAATCTATGGCAAGTACTCGGAACTTGAGAAGACCATGAAATCCTCAGGAGCTGATACTGGAGGTCCCAGCAAAGGTGCTGCACCCTGGGGCATGGCTATCAACAGCCTCACTGCTGGTCCGAGGGAAGGAAGGTGTCCCCTTGCACATGTAAGGCAAGGGGCACACTCAGGGCACGCCGACTGCTGATGCACTGCAGTGTGGCAACAGTGCCAGAAACGACCTCCTCTTGGTTTGCAACCCAGCCCTCCAAATCACATTCCCTAAATTTCCCTGTTTTAATGGAAAGCCAGAACCTAGTGTCATCATGTCAGAGCAAAAATGAGCGATGCCTCTAATAAATCCAAAGCAGCAGCTCTGCATTTCGATTACTCTTTTACACCCAATTGGCCACATTTAATCTTGTGAAGAACTCAAAGCAGATATTTGCTTCAGTGCAATTACAGCCACATACAGAACATTGGCAAATGCAAACAATATAGAATTTCCACTTGACGGCAGATTAATTTGGTGTGATGTTTTCTCTTGAGAGGTCTTAAAGGCTTGCAGTTCTGAAAGTACCCTGCAGTTTGTATTTATAGCACTATGGATGTTGAATAGAAAAAGAGAAGCATATACTCATTCTGAACTGAAGTTTCTTTTGCCTCCATACATTAAAAAAAAAAAAAATTAACTGAGCATAGCACAATTTCACTGCATTCCTTATAATACAGTATGGAAACATGAATTCCCTGCAGAGTCTGTAGAGAAATTCAGGTAGTGTTTCCACTTTTATAAACACAGTAAGTAAAACACAAGCAATGCTACAGACTAGTTTCCTCTCAGGGAACAGAGGGATGGGTCTTCCCTCCAGAAAGGGTCCCATCCTTTGAGACTGGAGTAAGCGGCCAGAAGGGAGATGGAAAATGGATGGAAAAAGCAGTGAAGTTACAGCTTTCACAGACCTCTTACTGGCTGCCACAGCAAAGAGATTAGATTTCAGTGAGCATGGTGACTGAACCACTCCTGGCACTTGGGTCTCCTCCACCTCAGTCTGTCTGGGGATCCTTTTTTATTGCAGATCATGCTGAAGCTGTTTTGTAAGTAGTCTTTTCAGTTGCCTTACTAACCACTCCCTTCGAGTCTCTGTAACTCAGCCTATGCCAAGCCAAATGGCACTATATTAAAGCACAAGGGGCATATGAAACACAACAGTCAAAATCTCTGTGCATTAAGCCCATCAGGACAGGTCATAATTCCCAGCAACTTGCACATCTGGAAACATCTGTGGTTGCAGGGTGGAATTTTAAGTGAACAACTTCTCTGAATGACTGAGCCCAAATTTACCCCAGCTGAGGCCTGTTAGCCATTGTGGGACTATTTCAGCTGGCCACGTACAGCCATAGATTCCTCTGCCATGCATGACTTGCAGCTGGGAACAGTAAGTCTGGCTAGAGCTGCAGCCTGCCAGGAAAGCCAGGACACTGGCAAAGCAGGGCTGCTGACTGGATGTCACTGTTACAGGTGTACAGTGGAGACTTCCCCTTCTCTCTGGAGGGAAAAAAACAAACAAACAAAAACCAAAACACAACAACAACCAAACCCCAACCAAACAATGTAGAACTAGAGGTCAAAACACTGACCCAAAGACAAATGAAGTAGCTATTGAACCCCAGGAAATAAAATTCTCTGTCTAGAAGAGCCTGGACTGCTTCCAGCACTTTCCATTGCTGCGAAGTTCAGACAGTGGGAGGCAGGTCCCCCCCATCTCCTTGCAGTTTCTCCACCCTCCAGCAGATGACAGTACTGGAGCCCACCATTACCTTCCCCTAATTATGCAAGGGCTGCAGCACCATGGAGGTGGCCTGGCAGGGACACAGGTGCAGGCTCAGTAGTTGGTGACAATTAAGCAGACCTAATCTCCGACCCACATGTGTTGCACACTGAGGTGGCTTACTGCCCTTGTGCTTAGACAAGCAAAATTCTCTTAAAATTACAGCTGGAATCAAGGCAAAGAACACAAAAACAATATTGGGGATGGTTCCAGGTATACCTTGTGCTATAATTTCCAGACCCAGAGCGGCTGACTCTTTGCAAGCCACCAGCTCAGCCCAAGCAACAAGGAATAGCTTCTTTCCACCACAGCCATCCTTGTTAACAACAAGGCATTTGGTCCTGGTGAGCAGCTGTCAACTTTGCTGCTGCTGAGTCAGGTGGAATGAAGCCCCTCTCAACTCCCCTGCAGGTGTACTGCCTCTGCAGTGCCAGCTGTAATCACACTTGCCCAGCGCCCTAGCTAAATATTACCCGCCAAAAGCAATGTCAATCAAGACTGCAGGCAGGGTGGAAGTGATCAGAACAGCAGATTCAGACATATTAATGGACAGAGCAGCACTGATGCTACCATATTTTTCTTGCCTGCTTCTTACGTTGTACAGAGCAAACACTGAGGTTTATTTACGAACACCTATCCATTCTGTGTGTTTATGAAGGAGCAACCTCCAGCACTGTGGTGGAGCTGGTGTACTGCCCACACAGAAGCCTGTAAGGAATAATGGGCATCTTAGCCCCTTTTCACAGACAAGGCACTTGGAGTTTGCCTGAGCTGCAGCAGGATGCTTGGGGAAAAGCACAACGGGATTGCTTTCCACCTCCCAGAACTGGCACGAAAGCATGAGAATAGTGTCCTCACATAAGATACCTTGCCTTCACCAGCTTTTCCTCCCAGAATTTCGGCAATGATAAATACAGAGAATATTGCTGCAGGCATTTCTGCACTGCGTTATTTATCCTTTGGATTTGCACTTAGGGTTTTATTTGTAAAAGGAAAGTGGGAGCATAAATCTGCTCTGCAAGGAGCCAAGGGAAGAGAGGACAGAAATTTTCAACAAGTTGCATGGAAGGAGATGCTGCCAAGGACTGGTTTCCCATGGAAAGAAATGCCAACCAGGATATTGCCCAGGTACAGACCATGTGTAGTGGCAACAGCTAAATGTGTCAGCCTTTTTCTTGCAGGTGCATTAATGCGTGCCTCTTTGCACAGCACATGTAACTTTGGGGTTGCTGCAGCAAGGATGGCCCTCCTATGGGACCTTCTTAAGTCATAGGTTTTGCCCTTTTTCTCTTGCAAAAAAAAAACTTGAACTGGGACCAGAATAGGCCACAAAGCTGAAAAACTAAGCGTGACCAAAACTAATTAGTCAGAGTTGAGTAACAAGCCACTGGACAAGTCTAAGTTGACCACATTACAGAGTAACCATTTTGTTCATGGCCTTCAGCATACACATGACAGCTCTTTGGGTACAGCGCCCTAAGTAACACACACACCTGTAGGCGAGGATGGAGCCAGGCACTCTCACAGGTGGATCCCCTGGTTCTGCATTACATTGGCCTGTTCCATTTTAGCCAGTGGCTCCCACTTCTGCTTTAACTTCGGCATTGCCCACCAAAACCAGGTGATTTTCTCCTGCATGCCTAGATCAGATCTGCCCAGCTCCTGACAGCCTCTCCAGAATTCCAAAGCACTGTCAAGCCCACTTGCCAGATGTTATCCTCCTCCCATTATTTTCCATGTTTTCCTAGTAACAAGGCTGAGCTATGTGTTACTGTGGAGAGGGGCTTCAAAATAGCTTGTGCTTTGCAAATTTACTTCATAGTCTGAGGTTCAAAGACTATATGCAGCTCCTGAAGCCAAGTCAAACAGGAATCTAGGGCCTGTGAGGCTTTCAACAGTTAAGTTTTCTTTAGGCTATGATTATTTTGCTTAGAAACTAGACCCTTGATCTGTTGCAGGAGGCTGCAGTTTAATAAAGTCAAACAATTTGCTCTTTACAATGTACTATTTTTGTGGTACAAGTATCACTGAGTTATACCACTCCCCCTCACCGCTGCCTCCTGGAACCTTGTCTGTTTATATACAGAAGGCACTCTCAGGAAGCACTCTTAAAAATACCCAGCAATGTTAGCTGAGGATCTGGCTCTGTCTCTCCTCCTTCTGCTTTTGTCTCCATAACATCTATCCATCATCTTCATGCTCAACAACCCTGCTGTTCAAGCAATCTTATCCCTGTCTCACCCTCTAAAAAATTGTTCTTTTCCTTCCTCCTCTGCCAGTAGCCATTCTCCACCCTGTCACAGAGTGCCTGCCATGATGCTGCCGTGCCACGTCCTATCTAGTGTCTCCTCACTTGATCACTAAGTTACAGTGAAGCCCACATTGTCTTTATCAAACCCTTGAGTACACCTATGTGGCTCTGCCCACTTTTCAGATAAGAAGGTGGTGCCAAGTTGGGGCAAAAATAGTGTCAGAAAAATAATAACGTCTTTTACATTATTTGAAGGGGGGTGGGGCACGCATCACCATCAGCCAGGGAAGAGTGAGCAAGGAATTATTTGCTCGGCCCTGGTGACAATTGGCTGTTACTAGAGTTATTCCGACACATTGTTTTGGAGAACATCTGTTTCCACTCCGACTCCTTTAACTTTCAGATGTGGAATACAAAAGCTTATTTTCATGCCATGTCTCCCATCTTCAGTTGGCAACAGTTGCATGATTATGAAATTATTGTTATACTGGATGATCTGTTTGTCAGTTTATATTTTCCTATCATATCTATTTTTAGCTGCTCATTAGTATTACTTGGAGCCTCTCTTATAAATCTTAAACATTTATAGCACATCTCGACAATTCATCAAATGGAGCCAACCTCCAAGGAAAGGAAACCCAAACCACTTCCCCCTGCTCAGCTGAATGAGATTCAGATCCTTGTCTTTTAAACTTCAAACTCAACATTTTCCCATCTGCTCTTTATACACAACAGCCCTTTTGCTCCACACCAATATTTTATTCTCCATTCATAACTTTTTACTTCCCTCCAGAGGTTTCCTGATGCTTTTAGTCTATGGGACTCATAGAAGACTTGGATTTTGGAGGGTTCCCCCCCCGCCATTGAAGGGGAAAAATAATCATTCAGCAATGAATGGCCACTTTTCATTACTCATTCACAAGAGGGACACAGCAGGATTGCAGGGCTAGACTCAAAGGCACTTTTCTTTGCCTTTCTCACAGGAGGAAAACAGCATTTTATCAGAGACTATTCAGACTAAGGATATTTGGAAAACTACATTTACTTTGTACTCTCCGTTCTATTCATTGACTTGCATTTCTTATCTTCTGTGCATGCGTGTATAACTATCAACCAGCTCACAATTTCTGTAGCTATGACCATGCCTGGAGATACCAGTACATACGATTTGGCCAGGTCACCCTTGCAGGGAACATTTCTAAAAGGTTCAGACTATAATGGGCAATGACAAGATGATTTCAAGAAATAATAACCAGAAGATGTTACCTGGCCAAGAGTTTTGCAGAAGGAAAACCTCCACTCTTGAAGAAATGCCATCCCCTGCCAAGCAACACTCAGCTGCCATGAGAGTCTGTGCAGCAGCTCCTGGCTGGTGGGACCAAATACTGCCATAGGCCGGGGGAGGTTGTTCTCCTCCTCCTCGGCTGTCCTGAGGAAATCCCAGCTTTGCACACTCTGCACATTTGAAGGCTAAGTGACACATTTCTCAGATGCAACTGTTAATTGTCTATATGTGATTAGCTGATACCTGACTGGAACACACAACTGATTAAAAATCAGACTAACCATCTTTTTCATTTCCTACATATTTGAATTAATCAAAGGAGAAATCATACCATGAGAAATGAAAACTGTACAAAGTAAAACAGTCCTGGCACGCATGTTAGTCTTACAGAGCAGCTTTAATTTAAACAGCTCATCTGATCAGGCAGGGTAGCTGTCTGTTGCTTTTTAGGGAGGTAGGGAGTGATTGGGAGAAGGCAGTAACAGAACAGAGTATTTAGATTTTTACAATCAAAGGTGCTTTCCATCAATTCACACAATTCTTCAGTTCACTTGGTGTCTTTTCCTACTGTCATCTTTCATGGAAGATAAAACCCCTCAAAATCCCAACCGGTTTAGACTCAGTTACGCCTCCATGTGGTTACACCTTGATTTTACAACCGCTATAACCTCCAGGAAGTTCTGCAATTCCTAACCCATCCTGCTTCACACTACAGACATATGTCAACTTATCTGCACCTCTGCTATACCAGATCTTTTTGATCATCAGTGCCATAACAGTCTATCTGGCCAGTCATCCAAAAGCGTTTTAAGACATGAATACTAATATATCTTCTTCAGTCTAGTCATGTTGACAACAGTCACCCCAATGCTCAGAAATGCTTGTCTGCCAACAAAGGTGCCAGCTTGCTTTAAAAAAAAAAAAAGTTTTGGGCTACTTAGAAAAAAAAATCATGGGAGGCTAAAAATTCCATATCTTCTAGTAGCTACCCAATGCAGTGTACTGCAAGAGCACTTCTGGAGTGCTGTGACTGTCCTGGCAGAATATCACACCATGGAATATCAGCTCATGATGTGGAACAGACATTTTGGGAAAAAAAGCAAACTGTGCAGGCACAATGACTCACAGAGATGAGAGATTACAGCAGCAAACCCAAGCAAGTCAAAGAAAGCACCATCATGTCGGGATCCCCTCCCTACTCCAACCACTTTTCCCACGAAAGGGAGTACGCCAAATCCCTTACAGTTCTTTCAAATTAAAACATAAGATTAAACTGAAGATTGACACATACTACAAGGTTCAAATTTTATCCAGATTCCCCTTAGCATTAGACACTTACAGACCTGGGATCTTGAAGTTTATTATGGTAATAGCAACCTTGGATCCAGAATCACAGCTAGCCTCAGACACACATACAAATCACTCCTTTATCTACCTAAGCAAGAACTGTATTTCTGCCAGCCCCAGATGTTCAGAGCTCCTGTATCACATCCCCCCACTTTCCCATTCTGTGACTGTCTTTATAAAGCATGGGATTTTATTATTATTTGTCTTAAGGTTCATTGTTTTCATGATTTTCTTGACAAGGGCAATAAACTTATATTCCTTCTCCTCTCCCCTGCCAAGAAAGCTGAGATTCTCTGGTAGATTTAGGAGTGCGTACCATGTTATGAGACATGGAAAAAGCTACGAGAGCTAGAGTACTGCCACCTGGTACACGACAGCCATGTCCTAGGGCTAAAGCAGCTGGGAGCGCATGCTGTTTCACTTACTTGGCCATGCCTTAAACTGAGCAGTGCCAGGGAAGGATGTATACATACATATATATTACGGCACCATCAACATCCATGACATTGGGACATTTAACAAATCTCTTTGCTTACCAGCAACTCCAAGCCCTGCTCTGTCAGCTTTGGGAAGGAACAGCCCTTTGTGAGCCGTCAGTCACGCTAAGATTACTACTTAAACTGAGATGATTCCCACCAGAAAGTGGAAATTTGACCAGGCCCTGTGTTATCACATACAAACTGACGGAACAAATCTGTGCCTCAATTTGAAAGGAATCGTTTACTAATGGAGCCATAACCAATCCATTTTTTTTATTTTCTTATTTTTATTTTAAACATCTGGGAAGACCGTATAATAACATGATTTATACAAGGCTTCAGTCTTTCGCAGGAAGGTTTAGCTACATTAGCCCATAAGATGCATGAACTGCCTGATTTTGAAGCTATCCTTTTAGCAGTGTTGTATACACATACTCAAGATGAGAGCATGGCTGTAGAAGCATGGAGAAAGTTGCACATCACTAAAAAGTAAAGGTTATAAGATGAACCACTGCATAGTCCAAAGGAACCCATCTGTAACAATGAAAACAATTATTTGGTTCAGTAACGAGTGATATAAATATTCTATAGCATCAAGAAACACATCTCAGAAAACACTTGCAAGCCACACAACACTAGTGGGATGCAAGAGACAGGCCTCGTGACACAGCTGGGACCACAAGCTTATGGCAGGCTGGAGTGGCGGGCAGCCTGGTGTGTGCCAAGCCACCACCCCTCCGTGCTTGCCTTTAGACCTTCATCAGATGCTATTGCTCACCCCCACGGGGGCAGAGGGGTGCTTTGGCCCTGAGCACAACAGCTGTATGACTGCGGGGTGGCTAAAGAGAGAGAGAAGAGGAGGGCAGGACATAGTGGGGACCATGGGAGAACAGGCACCCTGAGTTGCCCTCATGAGCCACAGCTCATCTTGTCCAAAGGCCTGTACTCCCACCAGAGCACAGTGATGCTTCACACAGATTGTTTCTCACAAACATTAATATGGGCTTGAGGTTTTCACTGTCCTGTCATGGCTGCCCGAAGGATTTAGAGTTCAGGCTGAAGACTTTTAGTAATTTCTGCCACAGCAGCATATCAGGGCTCTGGAGACACTGATGGTATTTATAGCAGCCTGAAAATTGTACCTCTTCTCACCAACTGAATGAGTTCCCTGAGCTGAATGCTACAGCTAATTGAGAGAAGACTGTCATATACCATCAGCTAAATTTACTGCTGGTCTTCAAGATCAGGTTGTGCTGACTGCATTGTGACAGCAGTGTCTAAAGGGAGGTCATCTTCATTTCTAAATTTTCCCTCTAGGAACAAGAGTTTCTTGCACATCTGCACTGCTAGGTTTCTATTTATAGGCTTGAACCCTGTGATGTAATCTTCCTTTTTGTTTCCAAGGAAACAATATTTGATGTATTCTACTGTCAAGTTTTTCTTCCTTTATGCCCCCTCCCCCCCTTTTTAAAGAGATAAGTCAATAGGCAAAACCTGTACTTATCTCTGGCATGCAGCATAGTTGCCTCTCTTTAAAACCGGGCTTATTCACATCACTAAAAAATTCAAGACTCTTCAAAAATATGCTTATAGCAGTAATTTTATGCACTGTTTTTATGTATTACTTTTCTGATATTAAATGAGCTATAATTGCAATAGGCAGCAACTCCTGTTGATAGGTCAATTTTCTCAAAAATTTCACTTCTGCATCTCAGCTCCAAGTCCTCTTTTTTTGGAAACATTTTTTAAAATCCTTACACTGACAACCCATCCAGCTTTCCCATGGTTTTACTTCTCAAGCCAGGGCTTCTGACGGCCAGTCCTGTCCCCTGGCACCCCTTTTCTGGTAGCAGGGCATCTCCTGACACCTCTGCATGCTCCTCTCTGGCACAGGGCAGTTTTGTCAGGTCTGCCGTGACTCTAAGTTAATTTTCATTCACATGAAAATCCTCATGAATGTTCTTTTAAAAGAATTGGCTGTCACTTCACTGTCTGTAAATTAGGAAAATGCAGAGGATTGAATCCATAATTCATACTGAAATCAGCATCTATAACAGCTGGAATAAAGCATGTTGAACGGATTTTTGGAGAAATGCAAGTATTTGGAGTCTTAATGGAAAAGCAATGGGTCAAGCTAAAAGCTTTCCTTAAAATCCTCAGTACTATTGGGTTTATATGGATGGGTTGAGTGGTGTGGGAGAGATTGGCTGGTTTCCAAAAAAGAGACTATTTTAACATTGCATAAAAATTAAGAGTAGCAATGCTCATCAATGCAGTTGATTAATTCTGACTAGGAAACATGCACTCATTTGTTACTCTCCTGCCTTGTGCCTCAGTGATACAAAACAATACATGAGCCAGACTGATAATCTTCTGCTCTACGTACAATGAAGTTACAGCCAGACTTTTCTTTTAGGACTCCTCAATTTTGTAAAATAAAAGGGCAGGTAAAATCCCAAACTAAATGAGATGATGTGGACCAAGAACACTCAATAAGAGTTTGTCTGGTGTTTGTGTGGTGAAGCAGAGAAAAGGTGACAAAGTACGTGCTGGATATACAGTCAGCAAATATTACAAATTTGATGCTATCAAAGTGAGAACAGAAGTTACCTGGAGTTAGCATCTTCCATTTTGGGTCATTCAGGTTGTAGACTAACATCTGTCAATTCCTATGTCAGCTTCAAAAAAGGCCAGGCTCTTTTTTGAGGTATCTGGTCTTGATTCATTCCACAGTCATCCACAGAATCTCTGACTTGGCAACAGCAAGGGACATGGGACAGGAAGACTTACATGATCTAGACTTCTGCCAACATCTCTGGATCCTTATCAAAGATTCATCACAATTTTTCCTCAAAACCCTAAAATAAGGGTTTCCCACATTGCATTCATACTGGAAGCTGCTCCAGGAAGCCACTTCACTCCTCCTTCCACCTCAAAAGCATTCACAGTCAGTTCTGTCCCAGACGACCACAGTTGTTATCGAGCCTTCATATCTCGCAGTCCAACCATGGCTTAATGACTTGACAACACTGTCTCCTTCCTAGTGGTTACTCGGTCTCTTGCAGAAAATCAGTAAAAATCACATTTGACATGAAAGGGAACAGCAGCAAGCTTCAATTGTTTGTCACTAGGTTTTGTTAGTTTATTTCTGAAGCAAAACATTTCTGGTAGCTAAAATACAGAGCACATTTCATGGTCTGCCAATGCATTGCTTTAGAGATTGTGGTTCTGTAAAGGAAGAGCTTTATCAAGTTTGTTCGCTTTCTCAAAGACACTCCTTGGCACTGGACAGGTCCAATTGGGTCTCAGTAAATCAAATGCTTATTTGATGTCAGTGAAACTAAGATGCAACTGCTGTTTTGCTCAAGGTTGTCGGAAAGCTTTTCAGTAATCACTTTCAGCCAGAATAGATGCTCAATTGTTCTTCTTTGCTGCTGCAAGGGGGAAAAAAAAAACAGCAGCTTGCTCTTCCTCAATAATTCCCTCATATTTCATTTTTAATCTCTTAAGCAAATTACAAGTGAAGACCTTTGATGTATGCGCCAGCCAACTCTTTCGTTTCTCAGTACTTGCTGGACTAGAGAGGATCTCCTGTTCTTATGCATGTGGATGATAATAACAACTTCAAAGCCTGCAGGCATGTGTTAGCTTTCCCCGATTTCCTTTCTAAGTATGCATTTCATGGGCCAACACCAGTTAAGACCCATAAACAGCTGCACTTGAATGCCATCTATTAAGGCAGTCTTGCTATCTCTCATACAGTAACAACTCTATTTCTACTTCACAGAACTACTCGGTCTGGCTTTTGTATTTTTCCTGAAATGGAGGTACCTCATTTCTAACATTTATGGTGTTCTCAGCTTAAAAGAGTCTGGAACCTGATCAAACTCAGAGCAAAAAGCCATTAAAAGACACTTGCCCTGAGGTGGTGTGGAGCATTCCTGGTGGATTATGAAGCATTGTTTTGCTGTTGTGGGGTTTTATGACATGAAGTGTACTTGATTACTTGATGGAGGATGGTAGGTCATAGCCATATGGTACCACAGGACCAGATGTTCCAAGTACAGCGGAACAGCTGCACCTGAGCAGTGGTTGGGCAAACTTCCCCCAAGCTGGCTCAGGAAAAATGAAAAGGGGACATATTTCAAACCAGTTAATGTTATAAATTATAGTTATTATCGTTATTTAGTCTGTTGAACTCATTATCAGAACATTTGGAGGCAAAGAGCATAGAAGAGTTAAAGAGAATATCGGGTAGTCATATAAATAAGAAAACCACCACCAGAGACAATTTATATTGGAAGAAAAGAAATAGTTCTGGAAAAGCTGTAAAACTTCATGCTTCAGGCTTCCAGCCAAGCTTTATCTAAGGAGGTAGAGTGAAGAGATTAAACAGATTTTCTGTGGGGCAGAAAATTTATCCTATAAGTGGAGAGCACAGATTTCATGTACTTTAAGGCGTTTGTTACTGACCACGGTCGGTGGTACAGACACTGGACTAAGGCACCAGCATGGCAGCTCTGGTGTTTCTCCATCTGCACTGCCAGCAAGCCAGAAGCCTGTACCAAGAGGACAGCAAACATCAATATAATTTCTGGCTCTCAGCTCTATTTAAGTCTAGATTTGGCACTCAGTATACCATGAGATTACTCTGACCTGAAACCTGCTCTCAGCATGTCTCGACAAAAATTTCTGACCAGAGTTACATACCAAATATCTATTATTTTTGTTTATTTTTTAAAAACACACTATGCTTAGGGAATAGGTTACACCACATGTTTCTGGAATCTCTGCAGCAACATGTTATTAAGGATATAGAGAAGGAGAAGAAAAAGCCTTCTTACCCCAAAGTACAATAAGATTAGAAATAGACTGTGGCAGTTTCCCAACTTGTCATCTAGAGAATTTAAGTGCAATCCTGTGTGTGACATTGTGGTATATTAGGAACAAAACCACCTTGAATTTTGGCAATGCCATTTTCCTTGTAGGGCAGTTTAAATGCTATGAACAATTGGAGGTGCCCTATTTTTGGGCCTCAGGAGCACATCAGGATGCCCTGCACAGCACTCACTGGTTAGCACTCTCTCTCCACAGAATTTCTCTGATAGGTCTTCTTCTTGCAGGGCTTCCTCTTAGCACCAACTGAGAAACAAGAGGGTAAGCAGTTTGGGGCCCCAGACCTTCTAAGTTGCCAGCATTCTTCTGGGAGGTTACAAGAAAGTCCTCATCCCATATTTTCCACATTACTGTGCCTTGGGATCTATACTCCACTTGAACACAAATCTCCCAGAATGTTTTTTCTGCTGACAGCGAGAGAAAAAAACAGAACAGTGAACAAAACTCCTTTCAGAGCTCTGGTCCTAGACTCCCCCGCCAAGCCCAGGGAAGGCCAGGGAACCTCGTTCAGGACTGGGGTCCTTCCTTCCTTCCTAGCCCCCAGGAGTTTGCTTCGTCCCTAGCCTTAAACACTGTCTTATAAACATGGCCACTACTGCTGGGCTATTAGCCCTGTTAGAGATGTAGCAAGAGATGCACCAGCCAGTAAATTTAACTCCTACCAGGTCAAATCCAAGTTACCCTCCTGACAATACTGCTTAAGAAGCTCATAAAATAGTATTTCCACCTATTATACTACTTAAGCAAACAACATCAACTGTTATCTACAAGAACACTTGCTTATTGACTAAAAAAAATGACAAGTAGTAATGTACCGTGTTTATAATTTCTGATGGACCTTTCAGGTCCCTCTATTTTCAGAATTTCAGAAATGCTCCTAATATGTTGACTTAAAACATTCAGACACTGAAATCCTTGCCCTGTGAAGCAAAGCTGTCCCTTTGATTTGATTTGCAGAATGGTCTCATGAATCAACATAATTCCGATTCTCCTGGTGATAGAAACTAGCACAACTGACATCTAGCTGAAATAACAGCAATGAACTCAACAGACACTGCTTATTAAAGACTCAAATAAAACTCTGAATACCTCAATCAAAATTAAGCATACCACCAATATTTTCTGGTAATCCTTAACTAGGAGGTGAAGAGAGAAGAAAAAATTCAAGCTCAAATGGTAGGTTACATAGGGCAGTAACTGTCCTTTTTGTTTTATGGGTCTGCAACGCCTGCCTCAGCAGAGCTCCAGCCCCTGATGGGGGCCATTAAGCAAAACTTCAGTATAAAGAGAAATTAAACAAGTAACACCCAGCTAGATACTCATGCATGCAAGGTACTGTCAAACAAGTTTTATGTAGTGCTGCTTAAATGCCAGTTGACTTCAGCAAGAATCAAGGGCATGCAGCATTTTGTGAGGAGGGTGCATAATCACTTAAAACATTTCTCTCTATCTGCAGTAATCAAAACAAGTTATAGCCAGGCTACAGCTATATGTCTAGTTTGAAGACTGTCTGTGCAAGAGAGAACCATCTGGATTTACTTTACGGTTAACTTTAAAATATATATATAAGGTTTCTTAACTTTTGCCAAACAACTGGAAACATAATGGTTTCTGCATGCTGTTAGCATCTCAGTACAGCTGCAAGTGTCCATTAGGGCAATCTTATATAATTATATACTTATTCTTCCTATGCAATTGTTAAAACCCCAGCTTTTCCAAATAATAGCATATTTTGTAGCAAAAAGGAAACCTTCCAGTCCACCAGGTTGGAATGGGGGATGGAAGTCTTCTAAAGCAGAACTTTAGTCAAAGCTTTTATTTTAAACTAACATAAAAATTTCAAGCCTCAGAAAACAGTGTCAGATTTTTCCAACTGTACATCTAGTGTGGTCTGGCCAGAAATCTATCATTTCTCTCTCTTCTCCTTTTCTTTACTCAGTGTTTGTGGAAGAAATTCAGTCCTTCTAAGATTTTTTTTTTTTTAAAAAAAAAAAAGCTTTCCTTTTTTCCTCTTCCTACCCCCTCCCCCCTGACTGGGACTTGAGCTCTCATCCTTCCCACAGCTCCATACTCTGTGCCACACAAACTCCCACCTACGAAGCTGGTCGGTGGCATTTTTTTGGCCACAGTCTTGCTCATTCTGCTTGCTTGGGTGTCATCCTTTTTCCCACCTCAGCTTTTGTCACTTTTATCTAGAACATCAGCTCTCAAGGCAAGGAATTGCCTTTTATCGTGTATCTGAACAGTGTCTGGTGCTGTTCTTGCTTGGCCCTTTGACGCTTTCAGAATACACATGAAAAGTAAACAGAAAATGCATTTTGCGCAGCGTCATGTTCTGGTGCTGAGGACAGTGCTCTGCTAAGACAGGCACGTATGGCCAGGGGGTGGCCACACACGAGAGCCCACCACCGACAGCAGGGACCTGCAGGCTGAACGGGAGCAGGCTGAATGCATGCAAGGCTCCAGGAAGGGGGCGTGATCTGCATGTTCAAAGCACCATCATCAGCTTAGCCAAAATTTTCAGAAATGACAAATAACATGGCAAACATCTGCTTTTTGGAGCCCAAGGCAACTATTCAACTTTCCAGAGGTGCTTACCTCTTCCAAAATAAGAGCCTTCCTGCTGTGTTTCCCATGAGTCCAAGCTCCAAAGCACTCTAAGTCATTGGCCACTCTCAAAATATCTCAGCAGCTAGTATTTTTTACTTAAAAGCAAAACTAATGGAAACACACACAACTGGTCCCCAAAATAGAACATTTTTCCAGAAGGTGAACGATCTCTCCCTACATGTTCTTGGGACCCTATGGAGAGAGGGGCACAGGAGCTCATATTGTTTTGACAGCCAAGCAGACAAATACTTCTGTTTCAGCTTAATATTTCCAGAACTCCAAATGCCAGCCTGAAAAAACAATACCACAAAACATTGTCATGCCATCAATCTGACATCAGAAAGAAAACCTTGGGGGGTGACAGCCCAAGAGAAGCAACAGACCACTGCCCATTCCTGTGCCATGCCACCTGGGGTGCACAGACCCTCCACCGCACACCTTACATAGCCTCTTCTTGCCAGCACTGCTGGTCTGCTGTATCATCTTACCCATATTCCCCCATACTGGGTTGCCTGCAGGGATAAAAATAAAACAACCACTGCTACTTTCTGTTATGTGGGGTCTGTATCTCCTCCTCCATAAAGTTTTTCTGTTATCAGTATAGAATTAATTTGCACAACCTTCCAAGGTAACTTAGAAGGCACAGCAGGTTTCTAACATCTAAGCTCTTTCTCATTTTAAGAGTGACTATCTGAATAATTGGCAGGGAGGAGCTTGGCTGCTCTGTAGTACAGACGCTTGGCTAGAGTGATGTTGTGAGCATGAAACAGCAGCAGATCCAATGCCCAGAACTTGAACTGAAACTGTTTGTTATTACTTCACATCTGTACTGCAGTATTAGCCACAGGCCATGACCACGTCTGGTCCTGGTCCTTCTGGGATGAACTTTTATCTTTTAAGCAGATGGGGGATGACAAAGGTGGTTGGAAGGATTTGAAGTAACATTAAAGATAAGTTACATAGTCAGGAACTTTTGTCCCACTGAAAATTAATGGCACCTACTCTGTGGGACTTGGATACTTTGGAAAAAATGCTTGGGCAACCTGAAACTTTGGTCAGGCACAGGCATTGCAGTCACAGACCATTTCTGTTCTTTCAAGAGATGAAAAAAGTTCCACAGTGGGTATACATCAACAACTAGCTGCTTTTTGCATGCAGTGGGGTGAGAGTAGGGAACACTGTGATCCAAAAAGATAGGCAAGCAGCGCATACAGGTCTGCTCAGAGAGATCATTTCCAAGATGGTCATCTCATCAGAAGGGGCTGGGAGGCTCCAAAAAGCAGGTGCAGAGACCAGTGGGCTCCCTCCTGGTATCATGCGCTTGTCCTGACTGGTGTCTCTGCCTCCTTCCCCCGCTCCCAGGCAGAAGGCAATGGATCTGAAGAATTTCCCCTGACAAATATCAATACTCATATGACAGCTGGAGCTTCTTATGTCATTGCAAGACTGGCTCCAGCAGCACCAATATCTCATTACTCCTAATGAAGTTGTCTGAGTTGGCAACACTGAGGAATGGTTTGCTGCATAACAACTGCTTGGGGAGAGGATATTGTGTACCAGCTCCTTGCACGTGATCACTGATCCCTCCAGCAGACAACTCTGTGGGCCATGAAGGTCACCACTCTTGCAGCGGATGAAGTGCTGGAGTGGAAGAGGTGTGGCTCTGACACTGGGGAACCCAGATTTAATCTTTGATGAATCTGGCCATGGCTTACTACAGAAAGTTTTAGGTTTTCTGAAATAGGAAGGCATGGAGCTTTTCAGGAAAACTTTTTAGGAAAGTAGGGAGTGTTTCAAAGGTTGAAGAGTGTACCTCCACTTCTTTTTGGCAAGCTGTGCCCATGTCTCCAGAGCTGAGCAGGGCTGAGCACCACACCACTTTCTCAGCAGAGAACGGCATTTCAGAAGTCAGATGGATACTGAGAGTGGCAGTGCTGGAGAAAACCAAGACAGTAGGTAGGGGAAGGTGGCTTTCTGGTGGTGCACATGCAAGAGATGAGGATCTTGTCAGTATGCCACCTCACCCATTGCCTGTTGTGCTAGTGCCAAATCACTTGTGCACAGCATGACAGAAAACAGCAGTGCAATGCTCCTAACCCACATAGCATTGGGCTTGACAAGGGGATAAGAAGATAAAAGATTAGTTTTGTTTTATTATAGTTGACACGCAGGCATCATGTTATCTTAGTCATACTGAGGCTAGGTAGCTAAATTGCCAGGTTTAATGTTTCAGGTCACATCAGGGAATAGTTTTACCAGCAGATGTAAAGATCATCCTTTGGAGTGGGTAGCACTCAAGGTCAGAGTCAGCAAATCCTCCTCTAAAAATAGCCTCTAGTTGCAAAGTGGGCAAGATTTCTTTTGTCGTTCTGCTGCACTTCACAGGAACCAGCTACGTAGAGCACCCACCTAAGCTTCCAGGTAAGGCTAAGCAATATACATTTTCTGCTGTACTACTTGTGCTCCTTTTCTTCCTTTTATAACCTAATTTAGTAAACCAGTAACCAGGACTGAGTGTTGGCAAACTTTCTAAAGTAACTGATAACTTCATAAACTTGTTGCAGAGAAAAAAAAACACCTTAAAACTATTGCAGAGTCAAAGAGGTTTTGAAAGTATAACGTAATTTTTTTAAAGCCAGTTTGGTCATGTTACCAAAATGACTTTATAAAATAGGAAATGAGGTGCCAAAACTGTATTTATCTTTTAAAATTTAGATTGAAATGATCTCAAAGTTAGTAATAAAAAAGTAGTATTTTTTCAAGCTTTTGTAACATTCCTCCCAGTATATTTTGCTTATTCTTCGATAATTGCTCCACCCTCCAGTCAAACTTTTCCAATTGAATTACAATTCATAGAACCACAGAATCATAGAATGGCTTGGGTTGGAAGGGACCTT
>VZTL01036698.1:46546-61047 GCA_013400535.1 Scopus umbretta
TTTTTTTTTTTTTTTTTTTTTTAAATGTCTACAGCTGACTTGGATCTTAACTCCCAGGCATAAATCTTGCCAAATTGTTTGGCATCTTTATACATAGCACTAAGGCTTGCACAGCACATTGAGCCAAAAATATTAAGAAACATAGTATTTTGTTATGTAGATAATGACTTATAGCTTTCAGTCTCAAAGTACTCAAACTTCCACCACATCTGGAAAACCAGCATTAGAAATGTACACACCACCGCTGAAGCTCTGACGTTCACCTCTAGACATGAACCTCATTCTTTTTTCCCCCCATCTATGGGATTACCAAGCTGCAGAGCTCGTGACTGACATTTCCACTAACCCCCTACAAATTTTGGGGTGTGGGAGGCACATCTCTCCAGTTGAACAAATGTAAAAATGGGGCGTTATGTTCTATGACTTCCCAGGGCTTTCCTGGGAATTTTGGGTTAATTTGAGTAGCTGAAGGGACTCAGAACAAGGTGCAGAAAGGAAATCTTTCACTGCCATATCGCTGCTCCAGCCACTAGACTGTGTTCACTCTCCGAATTAAGCAGCATATAGACTGGCAGATTTTCCTCTTTTTCCCTTGCACTTTCTTTCCTCCCTCCCCATTTTGTTAAAAGTAAAATAAAATAAAAAAAAGCTAAAGAGCTCTATAAGAAATTCCATTTGGCAGCTGTAGAGTGGATAGTGAACATAAAGAAGAGATTCCTTTGCTGTGCCTAATGCATGCTGCTTATCCAAATTAGCCACACAATTACTTCTATCAATGCAAAAATAGTTTAATGTTTTTTTTTCTAGTGCACAGCACTCGAGAACGACTTAAAATGCAGTGTAATTTGCCACAGTGTATGTCCTGAAGTGGCTCGCTAATGAAAAGAGGATTAACTCTCCATTATTCTGAATTACTATTTTGTGAAATCACTAACAATATTTTCATTTATATACATATAACCCAAGGGGGAGAAATATTCCAGCCATCCAAGTGATTAACAAATAAAATTCATTAGATAACATGCACTTTGGTCTTATTTATGAAGAGAAAGATTAGGGTATAAAAATGCAGATGACTGAATTTTTGTCATCCTTGTTCTGATAATACACTTAAGTCCGTGACAGCATAATTGGTGAGCACCGCAGTTCAGAGTTATAGTCACACGCTGGATTGAGAAGCGGAACCCGCAGGATGTCAGGCTTGGCAGACAAAAGTCTCACAGGCTTGAGCATCAGACCCTGGTCCCGCTGAGGTGGGCCCAGCAGACCAGCCACTGCAGGGTGGGTGCAGAGGGAACGGGAAGGTCTCAGCAGCTCACATGGCCTGGCCTTGTCATAGCACAGCAGAGAGCAAGAGAGGGGCCGTGCCTTGGGGGAAGACTGGGACGAGCCACAGATTGCCCTGCCTTGCTGGAAGGGAGCTCCTGACCTCAGAGGCAGGGCTCCATTCCTCACTACGCCCCAAAGTCCAGCTCAAACCTTCCTGCCGAGGAGAACCTCTCTGGGACAACAGCAGTTCCCACTACCTGACTCTCCTCTTCATCCCTCCTCCATGAAATAGTAAGGAGCAAGCAGAGTGCAGAGTTCCTTATGCAAAGGGCATGAGGACCATCCTTACTCCAGAGAGCTTTCACATCCAAGGCTGTGTGTCCCCAGCATAGTGCGGTACCATGAAGTCACTATAAGGCAAAGCATTTTAGCCCAAATGAAGCACTGCAAGGGGTGGGAGACTGCTCTGATGAGCCTGTGCAGGGGTAACCCTGCAGTCTGTCTGCCATCTGACTGCACCACGTGAACATCCTGCAAGGGACGGTCTCCCCTCCCCAGAGATCTGCAAGAAATAAAATAAAATTGAAAAAAAAAAAAAAAAAAAACCCAACCATTTGAGTTTTCCCTGCCTGGGCTTGTGTTAGACAGTCATCCTTATATCCATAACAGCATTAAGAACAGCCACCAAAAAAGCCAACCAAAGAACAAAAAAATATAATTCACTTTTCACTTTTTAATCCAAGAGGGCAGACCTAGGGACCGGTCTTCTCTCAGCTCCATTTGGTGTACACAGAACAGTCAATAAGAGACGAGGTTAGAGATTTTTGTTTCCTGGAAAGACACAAGCCCTTCCATCCTTCTCCCCCCAGCCAAACACTTCATGGCTATTAAGTCCAGAGCTCAAGTAGCAAATCAGCTCTTTTCTCTCCCTTCCCTCCTCCTAGTTAAACTCCGTTACTTCTTACTTATTCTAGAGTCAAATTTGAAATACATATTTTATTAGAGGAATTTCAACTGATGCTTTCCTGTGCTCTAATTCAATTTAAAAATCCCTGCAGCAGATAACCTTGGCAAGGCATAAAAGAACATAGCTTATTCGAAAGTTCAGGGAGCATATGGCTTCCCAGGACAGACAGAAATGAGGATTTCTCAGCAGAGGTCTGACTTCCAGAGTGCTAACCAAGCTTCAAACCGAGACAGTGTTATAGTACCACAAACGATCATTTGCAGATGTAATTGCCCTGTTCTGAGGTCTGCAGTCTACAAGCAGGACTGTTGGTGTAACAAATCAATGTGCTGTGGCCACCAAGCATGATTACTGATTGCATTGCTTTCTCCTCTTCCCTTCGTTTCCTCCCCCTCCCATTTTATGGAGCCATGAATAAAAGCACAGTCAGTCCTTCAGCATCAACGCAACAGGCTCTCAGTTAAGATAATTCCTTACTAGACAAAAAGCAGTTCTTTTCAAGTTCTAGATAACAGCCTATTCACTCCCAAAGTCAGACTGCATCAGATTTGTATCTCTGAAAGTCTAACATTATCTATGCTGTTGAGTCTGCATGTAGAATTAGCGTAATTCTGGCACAGGAAGGAAAAAGGTTCTCCTGGGGAACGGCTACTGGGGGCACAGAGACGGGACTTTGTGCTACGCAGAGGCACGCAAGACCAAGCCCAAGGTAAATTTGCTAGAAGCTGGAACTCTCAGAGCACTTTACAAATCTCAACGGAGGACCACTTAGCTAAACATCACCACCACGTTTTAGGAAGCTTGGCTGAAAGATAGATCCCCTTGCCAGTGAAAGCAAGCCAATTTTTGAACAAAGGCGTACACATGCCAAACAAAAACTGACTCCACAATCTTGACTAGCTTTGGAGTAGGAAAACAGAAATCATTTGGCTTTTTCAAGTTTTGTGGAGAAACAGAACATGACAGGCACAAAAGAGCCCAAACAGAGGAAACAAAGCCCATGGGTACACAGGATGTCAGTGAAAAATGGTTATCCTGCTTGCAGGAGAGCTCCACAACAGCTGCACAAAGGCACTAGCCAGATTTTTGTAATTAAAAGGACACAAACATCACCAGCGGCCAACACAAAAGAATTTGTGGGAGCCACTACAGGATTTGTTGCCTGAAGAGAGGTGGATTTTTGGTAGGCTGTGCTCGCACACTTCGTAAGATGAAGCCCGACTCCACCTCTTCCTTTTACGAGTCTCCTACAGAACTACAAGGTTCAACTTCTCCCTTCAAGGGGATGAGAGACAGGAGCAACCGCTGCCCTGAGACATCAGGCAGTCCAGTGGGAGAAACAAGGCAGACCCAAGAGGGAGATGGACCAGACAAGAAAGTCTGCAGCAGAAGGCTGGCAACATGGAAAAAAGGGAAACTTGTTTTCAGAGGACAAATTGGGAAGATGGTTAAGTGACAACTGGCAACAGGATAAATAGGAGATCAGGCACATGGCCAGCCCCAAATTCTAGTTCCTAGAGGTTTGCTGTAGTGTAAAGGTCAGCTGCATGAGCACTTTAGCTTCCTGCTGACAACTTGCAGAACAAAACATGCTTTGCTTTCAGAAATGTGCAAATCCACAGAAGAAAACCAAAGGAGACATTAGAACATTCATGTCCCTCAGTAATCCTTCTCTAACATTGGATCTATGCAATGAGTATTTGTCATATAGTGTGCAGTTTCCAGTGCTGTCAATTTGGACTGAAAATACTGAGAATACATGGACGTACTGTACCTTAGCTCTCCTTCTGCAAAGTTTTCTTCAAGTAATCAAAAAAATTAAAACAAAAAATAATCTGAAAAACGCTTGCCCTAAACACACCCAACACTGTATGCACGGAGATACCACAGGACAGTGCAGCGCTACACCTGAGCTAAGGAGCACAGCATTGCACTCTTGCAGCTGTACTGCACCTGCAGTGGCTGGTATGGTTGCTGCTGGTGCAAGGGTTTCTGTGTCACATGTATTTCACGGGTTTTTTACCCGAGATACTTCAGCTGCGGGGGCTTAGGACAGTTAAAGCTGGATGCAAAAAACCCACCTGTCCAAGAGGCAAGAATAGTCTTGCAAACACGTCATTACCCACCACATCCTAAGACAGTGTCTTCATAAAGGAATGGATGAGGGAGACACTGAGACTCAAGTCAGTCTCTGGCCTTTAAACTTCACTCACCAGCTCTGTGAAAATTTTAGGCTGCCCTCTGAGGTCCTGCTGCTCGTGGGGTCAGTGCCCAGCTCCTAAGTCAGGCACAGCCTTGGGGAAGTGAGGGAGGAGGGAGACCACCCAACTGGGCTGTAACTGTTGACTCCACAGCTGAGGGAGAGAAACTCTACAGCGGGAAGCCTAAATCAGGACAGCAGCTAAGGAAATCACAGCAAGCAGGAGAAAATCTGGAGCATCAAGAGACATGTAAAGCTGATACCAAAGGATTCAATACTAGCAGATAGCTCAAACACACGGGGCATTAACGGTGTCAGTCCTGAGCAACACAGCTCTGACAACATGGCCAGGTAAAGGGTGTTGTTTTCAGCAACTGTAATGATACTCCGATTTTAGCTACAGGATAACATTGCTCCATTGCTCCCTTCTATACTATATGTCCATCAGTGCTTCTTCCTACTCACTTGGCATGTGTGCATCTAAGTTAAAAAAGGAGAGTAAACCTGAAAAAAAAGGGAAGTTCTTGAGCCCATCCTGGCTAAAATATATTTTGTCAGTCAGTGGTGCCACAAAAAGGCAAACTCCCATTCCTGCAAAAACAGCCTACAAGGTTCAGTGTGCAGGGCTGCATTAAGATCTCAGAGTAGAACAGGTACACACAGCACTCACCTGAATGAACGCATTTAATTTCCCCAAGTTGCCGAAAATCACATAAAGGAGAAGCCTTTAGGAGATTTACAACTAATGAAAAAGAAACATCTTAAATTTCCTCCATCTAGTTCCCCTAGGTGCTCTAGATCCCTTGGATCAGGCTGCTAGACCTACCAAATTTTTACCAGTGGATTTTCTAGAAAACAAATTCCCAGTGGAAACCAAACTTTGGTGATCACAAACCTTTGGTTTTTGTTCCCACTGCTAGTGAGCTCGTCCAAAGTATTCCTCACCTAGTTCAGGGGAGGCAGAAATCCGGGTGTGAACCTGCATCTGCCACAGAGCAGGTACGTCCATCTCTCACCTTGCCCAATCACACCTGGCCAGTGTTGCTTCCCAGTGTCCCACAACCAGAACAGAACTCACTTGCTTTGTGCTTAACATTCTGTTTTGGTTGCATTCCAGTTTCTTGCACGTCCTGAGCACGCTACTCCATGGACAAGATGTCATCAGCAGGTTTGAATGCTGGGAAGAAAAATGCATACATAGCAATCAAAGTAGATCCTGATGAGGATTACTGTACCCCAGGTGCGTTTGAATTGGAGCGACTCTTCTGGAAAGGATGCCCGAAGTACACTCATGTGAATGAAGTCTGGCCGAACCTCTACATAGGAGATGAGTAAGTGTGTACATAGTACCTCTACATAGCAGATGAGTAAGTGTATATAGTGTATCTCTTCTACATAGGAGATGACTAAGCTGTACCAAGTACAGCGCACCAACAGAGCAGGGCGTTTCTTTCCTCCTACTACCCATTCACTAGTATTATGTGATTTGATGAGATACTGACAGATGCCAGAGTTCAATAGAGCAATCGGAGCCTGCCATGGCCCTTACAGATATAGGCACACAGTGTTGGTTGCTGCTGCTTCAAGAAAGCGTTGGCTAAGTATGGCAGGGTCTACTGTTAAAGACTGAGTAGCAGAAGCAGTTGTGGCACCAGCATAGACTGCAGAGGTTGAAGCTAGTCATGGTCTATTTTTAAATGTCTCCTTTCAAGAAGTAATTTGTCATTTATCTCTGAGTGAAAGTCCTGCCACAGTTACACTGACAGAAAAGCATGGCCTAGATGTGTAGGACTTTGGCTTATAGGTTGGTTTGAGCCTAAAAAGTAATTCTTGAAAAGTGACTGAAGAGACAGTTATATCCGCAGCAGTATTTCTGCATTTCCAAGCCTGTGCTTGTGTACACAGAGTACTCTGCATTTCCAAATTGCTCAAGAGATTAAAACAAACAGAACCCTGTGGAAGGCAAAGCTGCAGAGATGTGTCTCACTGATCAGACCAAGTGCGATTTGGAAAAAAACCAAACCCACAAAACAGACTTAGCTCTGCTGAACACAGGACTAAGCTAGAAACAGCCTGTTCTGACAAGCAGAGATGACTGCTGCAGCAGGGAGACATGCCATCAGAAACCCCCCAACCCAAACCCTGAGCAGAGCAAGAGAACTTTTCTTACGCCTTAGGCATTATTGGTCCCCTTCCCATTTTCCTTTACACCCTGCACTAACATGACATTTCTTTTACATCATCACTGTAAGGCACAAGCAGGAGCCCCACTGGCTCCAAACTTCTCAATAATTTTTTAAAAGGTCCTAAAATTCATCTGTTGCCAGCTTATAAAAGAGGAAAGATATACAGCCTTGAAAGTTACAAGACTCCTAACATCATCGACCAATTACTTCCATGGCGCCAGAGGCAGCAGAAAGACACATGAGTTCTGGGCTTTAACGTAACCAGGGCTCCCACTTTTAGAGACAGGGAAAAAAGAAAGAAAATTTAAGCCATGGGAAGAGCCTAGCCAAATGCCTCAGGAACAAAGGACAAGGGGGTTGAGTTGTCCTCTCCCCATCCTAACCTGCTCCTCATGTTAGATATTTCCAGCTCAAGATTCAGTGTAAAGAACAGCATCTTCTGGCATTTATTTCCTACTTCCTTATTCAAAATCACCAGCAGAATTATTCTGAATGAAGCTATTAAAATAATTTTCCCTCTTATCTCTGTGATGAAGCTACAGCTCTGCCCTCTGAGCAAAGGGATCTAACGAGACAACAGGTCTTTGGACAGTCAGTCTCTAAACCCAGGATACCAGCCACTGACTCTGTCACGTAACCATGCCTGTGGCAGTGGCTTGTTACACCTTTTATTTAATAAATGCCACAAGGCACAACTCTGAGTACAATACACACCTGCACCCTGTACAAACTAACCAGAGGAACAGAAAACCAAGCTTCTTGAGAGGTACTTAGAGCTACACCCACTTATGCCAGGCAGTTTTTTGTTTCCACAGGGGACAGGTCTTAAGTCAGGAGGAAAAGCAATGGTGTTTCACAGGAAACAAGTCCCCCACATGACTGGGACAGAAGAATGAGAAAGCCAACAGAGAAAGCCAACAGTGGGGAGCAGGTCCAGAGTGAATAGAAGTAAAACTTCACCAGAAAATGAGGGTCCCTGCAAAAGAATGACTATTGTCAACCAGATCAGGGCAAACTTGACATCCAGTAGCAGAAAATCTGAGATGAGAACTGATCTGCAAGCAAAAGGCAGCTTTCATTACCAGAACTAAAATTTGATTTGAAGCAGGAAAAGTCCAGGGACCTCTGTATCTTTCCTCAGCCAGCTCCACATCTTTCTTCTGACCAACAGCTTCCCCCTTCAGTGTGGCAGAGTTTTGTATTGTTTTATTTTAAGATCTTGCTGTAGCACTGGTCGCCAAAGAGCTGCCATGGATACGTGAACAGATGTTGGGTGTATTTGGATCCTTAGCCATGCTAAATTAAGGTTGATCTTGAAAGAATTTAGTGGAGCTCATCAACAAAATCAAGTGAACATACACATGCAGAGTTTATCTTCAGAGCCTTCACATCTGTGCTTCATTCCTGCCTCCCGCATTTACAAGGTTAACAGGACTTGTGACTGCTTACAGAAATGCTAATTAATTACCCTGACTACGTAACCACATCTTCCTTCTAATGCAATACAGGCTATCAAGGAGCCCTGTGAGGCCACTCAATCCTTTTGTTACAAGGCTTTGCTGCAGATGTTGCCCAGAGGCAACAAAATCTCCCTGCGCCTGTCAGGCCCTGAATAATCAAAGCCTCAAAATATAACATGCTGTGTTCAGCTCCAATTGAAATTTTCCTCCAGCAAGTTCCAAGGACTTCTAAAGACTAGACACTGGAACTTGGAGGAGGCAGCCCAGTGATAGGAATAAAACATGCTTTGCTGAGATTTTGATTCATCTGCTACTAGGATTAGCACTTGCATGTATCCTCCTCACATTCAGAAACCTTTAAAGGGCTAGAAAGCAGCTTTGTCTTGCTCCTTTCTTTCACTGGTCACCAGGTTACTTGCATGGGCAGTTTTACTGGCTAATCCCAAACCTGCTTGGTGCACTGCAATCACATGGAAAACCTCTGCCAGTTATGCAGCTTGTAGTTTCTTCTTGTGACTCTTCAGTGACCCAAGACAATGTTCATGGTTCCACATTTCTGAATTTCAAAGAATATTTTAGCTGAAGACAAAGGCCTAGCAAGATTTAGTTTTCCTCTTAGCAATCCTCTAGCTTTCATTGGGATTTAAGGCCTGATCACAATTTCAGGTCTTTTTGTGTCCTCAAACTACTTCCAGAGGAAAAGAAGTCTTCTGGAGTCTAATTCCTTACAGGTTAAATATAAAAAATGTTTTTTCTGGATATGCATCTGAATTGAGCTTGCAGTTCAAGAAAGCTAGGGTCTGTGTTTGTCCCAGTAGAACCCCAGGGCTCATGGTCTTGAGAACTAACACAGGTAAGGTTAAACAAGACACATGAGTAACTCAAACCTACAGATTAGAGTGTATGATAATTAAAATATATAACTAAACTTTAAACATATGCTTAACTAAAACTCATTCTCTTCTCTTCCTTTTATCTAGAAAAAACAATACAGTATGGCTTTTTCCAAAGGACTAAGTAGAAAGACAATTTATACCAATCTAGAAGAAAACAGATGGGACGCACTCAGGGTAGCAAATAGTTATCTCCCACTGTTTAGCATTATGAACTCCTAGGATCTACACCAGTATCAATCATACAAAAATAGGAGTATATACAGATTTAGATTTTAACAACACTCTTGAGGCCATAGTTTCAACTGTTGGTATGAGAATCTGCCAATTGTAACAGCAGTTTAACAATCCAGAAAATCAGATCCGTAACACTGGACCATAAACCTCTTAAAGCAGCAATGGTTTCCAAGACCTAACACTTCCCCACACAACATCTCCGTCTGTAGGCGATTTCTAACACCTGGTGAGTGACTGAACTCAAGACCAGGAACTGACTAACCACATCACATGTGTTTGATGCCTTTGCTGTATAGAAAGCAGAGGCATTTCCTCTATCTAGGTTGTATCCCCAAAAAAAAAAAAAAAAAAAATTCCACTTTTTGGGCTAGAGGAAAATGGACTACTAAATCTTTTTCTACCACATACTATGAAGATCCTGTTCAGTATTTTCAGCAGTACCTAAAAATTCTAATTCACACTGAACAGGCGGTATCCACAGAAATGGAGCAACACCTCAGAAGGGGATACAATGCTACACTCTCTCTAGATTCCCTCAGTGCTGGAGTTACCAAAGGAAATTGGGTCAGTATTATTGGAAATTCTCAACATCTCTCCTCAGGAGGAAGAGCTGCCAGATTTTCTTAAGAAAGTGTCAGTATTGCCTATATTCAGGAAGCTTCTTTCTGACACTGACCATCTGGTAAATTATCATCCTGCATTGAGCTTTCCTTCAGTGTTTAAGAAAATGGAAAAGTTTGAGAGAGTCGATTCCTCTTCTAGTAATGTTGCCTCAGATTTCCTTGTGTTTTGTCAATCTGGGTCACATCAATCTGTGGCTTTAACAGTCTATACTGAAACACATTTGCATTGCTCAACCTTTGCATGAAGCTTAAGAGACTTGGCTCTACTTTGAGCTTATAAGCATACCAATCATCTGGCTGACCAGTACCAGCTGTAAAGTGCTGACTTACCTGCGGAGAGAGCTGCTCTGCCCACACTCTCGTGAGGCCTTTCAGATGAGTACTTCCCTTCCTTTAGATGCACTTAAGTTTTCATCACGAGACGCCTTCTCTTTCTTTTGTTAGCTGCTTTTGATATACTTAACACTTGATGTGGAGGTGCAGGCTGCAGTGCCTGCAAGTTTGGTTCCCCCCCGCCCCGCCTTCCAACTCCATTGGTTTGGGCATCTTCCTGATGAAAGCAGCTGGGACTAAAGCTTGTTATGACAGCATTTTTGAAGAGAGAGAGAAGGGATTTGGTACATTGCAAACAGCAACTTGAAAGGAAGGATTTGCTTTCACGTTACAATACTTACATTGTTGCTTCCAGAAGGCTACAGCACTTGCTTTTAATCCTATGAATCTTAGCTTTAAAACTGACAGCAGGCACAGTTAAAGTCTTGGACAAGCCCTTTACTTGCCCTTGCACAACTCAAGAGATGTAAATGGTCTTTTGGGAACAATCTGAAAATGGATGACATTTTTGTTTAGGTCGGTGCTCCCTCTTGGTGATAGTCTGTTATTATCAATATATCCCTACATGAAAGAGATTTTATTTCCAATTTTCACCATTTAGGTGGCATTCCCATATCAAAGTACTCCCCCTTGCCTCAGAACTTTAAAAACATGTTTATGAGTCCATCTGTCCCACAGTAAATGCAGGGTCTGATTCAGCAAAGCTTTTGCGTAACATGCTTTGCTACAGAGAGAAGGACTTCTGGGTACGCTTAACTTTTAGCATATGTTTATGTGCTCTGAATTGAAGAGCTGATGAGTTTTTACATGGGACCAATCTGCCCAGTTCATCTCTTGCTAAACTGAATTATAAGGAAATTTTCACTGTTATCTCCCAGTGCCACACTTCACCTTCTCTGCACAGGAAAACATTCAAGGCAGACACTGGAGATGACAGTTGCACCATGTAAAAGGAAATCAAGTGCTAATAGCACAGATGGTGGAGATATACAAAATGAAAACAATTGCAAGAGTAGTCAAATGCTTATGGCTTCACCTACACTGGCATTTGTAGCACTTTTCTTTACAATGACTATTTAAAATTTAACCATAATCACAAAAACGAAAATATTAATTGCAATTTAAATTGCAAATTAAAACAGCACCCAAAGAATCACAGAATCATAGAATGGTTTGGGTTGGAAGGGACCTTAAAGATAATCTAGTTCCAACCCCCCTGCCATTGTCAAGTGATACCTTCCACTAGACCAGGTTGCTCAAAGCCCCATCCAACCTGGCCTTGAACACTTCCAGCGATGGGGCATCCACAACTTCTCTGGACAACCTGTTCCAGTGCCTCACCACCCTCATAGTGAAGAATTTCTTCCTCACATCTAATCTAAATCTACCCTCTTCCAGTTTAAAGCCATTACCCATTGTCCTATCACTCCACGCCCTTGGAAAAAGTCCCTCTCCAGCTTCCTTGTAGGCCCCCTTCAGGTACTGGAAGGCTGCTAGAAGGTCTCCCCTGAGCCTTCTCTTGTCCAGGCTGAACAATCCCAACTCTCTCAGCCCGTCTTCATAAGAGGGAAAAAGAATAATATTGTTGGCCTGACTATTAAACTCTGGTAGTGAGCCAACTGCAAAGGAAAAAATCCGTGCCATTTCTAGCTGAAAGTGAATTAGAAAGAGAGCTATAAATCCTCCAGTAAGGTATATGATTCATATAACCCTGAATGATCCTATGCTATTAGTCATCTCAACCAATCAGATATTTGCAGATTATTTCTGCTTGATTCATTCCTTCCTCTCATCTAAAAAACTGATACTTCAGGCATGGTAAAAACCACAAGACCAAAAGCATTCTTCCTTTGGGACATAACTAGGAGTATCATCATCATGAAACACACAAAAAAATTAGGCTCTGACTAAAGTAAACAGATAATGAGGGACACTTCCATAACTGCATCTACACTACAGATTCAGTTGAGGTTGGAAAGCAAGCCAGTCCTTCACACAACACCAGAGTTCACTGATGGCTAAAGCCAGAGCAAGCAAACATGTCAAGGGGCACAGTCACATTTCCATTTAGAAGCATATGTGTCCCCCCTGTATGAGGGCTTAACATCCTGTTTCTTGCTCTCTGATAACTGACAATCAATGTGCTGCAGCCCCAGCATGACCTCAAGTTTAACTGCCTATATTATGGCAGTGTCGGAGTCTCAGAACAGGCCATCCCTGCCCAATAGTATTTATGATTAATGGGCAAGCTAAAAAGACAGCTGATGGAAGTGAAGCAGCACACAAACCTGGGTCAGTATGACAAGTGGTGGTCCAACTCAGCTGTCTGCCTAGCTTTTGGGGAAGGTTTTGCAAGAAAAAAAAATATGAAAATTTCTGAAAGAACAGTAGAGGTGTCTTTTATGAAAATATAATTATCAAGTGCAAGACTAGGGGGATGCAGAGAAAGGAGAAAGAGCAGAAGTGCTTCCTAATCTCCATATCAAGCTTGAAACCAAGCATTCTTGCTCTTGAAAAAGAGTAAGCATCACTCCAGCTTTCTTCAAAAGATGCAGACTCTAAAGCTCAAGGCAGACACCTCTTACAGTCCAGTGAACCCTATTTTGTATTGCACAATAACTGTTTCCTGAGATCTCTACACAATGTTATGTATTGGAAACCTTAGGAAAAGCTTTCCATAGATAATATAGTCCAGGGTATCTGCCAGAAGAAAGGTACCTGTCATCCTCTTTATGGATTACACGCAATAGCTCAGCCCGCACATGCACAAGCCCCATACCCACAGGACCTACACTGACCACGCACCACTTGGCCAGAGCAAATGTTTTAGGTCTTGGTTCAACTAACAGGTTCTGCAACACCTACACACAGCACAGTTTTGAGTGTCTATGCCAATGAAAATGTGGAGATCTTAACAGATTTCAGTGCTCAACACTGGACATTCATTTCCTGGAAGTTTTCCAGATTAGCAATGTCAATATAAAGAGGAAAATGTGCATCCATAATATAAAGAAAAAGATGATACTGGGCAAGGTTACATTCAGTCTGAAAGGATACTGCTGAATCAGTTTACATATCAAGTGTAATTAAAAAGCAGGTAACATTTAAAATCAGCCTGTTCCAAGCATTGAGGAAAACAGTACGAATTCTTCAGTGCCAAAAGCAGTGGAGCAGATAACCCTGTAAGTATTTTGTTGGTGCACTTGTAATTTACTTTGAAAGATTTCACAGAAGATGATTTAGTTACATCTGAACATTTATGATGGGCTTTTTGCAAAAGCATTCAAGGTTGATCCATTGCTGCTTCTCATTCCCTTTCCAGCCCTAAGCCATAGGAAACTGAGTGAGCTAACAAAGTAACAACATGCATTTTCCCAAACTCCAACAGGCCAAGGGCCAAACAATGCCAACGCAAATTGTGATGGAAAATGAACTCTTAACTGCCTTGTAAAAAGGAAAAGGATTAATTCCATTCCAGGCACCAAATTCACAGTATACAGCTACATGTGAGACCGGGAAGTGGAGGGGGAAGTTCGCAGGAGCTTTGCCAAACTAAGCTGACTGCTTATGCAGTTAGTGAAAGACAGTATCCCTCCTTTCTGAATACCTATTGGAACACTGGGGCCACTGAACACTTGAAAATGAGATCTTAAAACACAGAACAAGACTGTAAGTGTGACCATCAGAAACAAATGCATTAGATGCATCCACCGTGTCAAAAGGCAATCTCCCGAGAACCTAATCAAGGAAACAGGCAAATTTGATTTCAGATGAATGTAAGTGTCAAATGTTAATGATTGTCATGCGACCTATTCTTTGACATTGTCCTTGCTCGGAACAACTTCATCATTTAATTCAAATGCTATTTATTAGCCTGAGCAGTGCTTGCAGAAATCAGAGTTTGGTAGTATCCACAGTCCATCAAAACCTTTGTTTTTCTACTGACCCTAAACACCAAGATCCTCCTTGCTCTTCAGCATGTAGGTCTTCACTTGCAGGGGTTGTAGTTGAGCCCAGATCTCTGACCTGAAACCATCAGTCTTTCATGGTTTGATATATGCTTTGGGCCAAGTCCGGTGAATGGAAAACATATTTCCTCTATCCCAGCATCAGGGAGGCAAAACAGAATAAGACTTAATTTGAAAGCAGAATCTGTAGTTCACCTCAAGTACATCAAAACCAAGTCAAGTAGTTACTCACTGCACCTTTACTCTTCAGCCAGGACATTTAATCTGTTTTTTAAGCACTTGTCATCCTTATAGTCCAAAACTGAAGTGCCTTGCTGGCAGTGTATAGAGCATATCCACCTGAAGAGAAACCCAAGGCATGAGTC
>VZTL01036699.1:0-19019 GCA_013400535.1 Scopus umbretta
AACTGTTGGTGGTTATACAGGCTGTCTTGTAAAGATGCATGGATGGTAAAGCAGTGACCTACACATTTTAGCATTTTCAGAAAATTTTTGCACACTAATCTTATTTTTTAACAAACTGATTCTAATTTACTTGCTGAAAGCGGGAATGACTTACATTAATTTGCCTCTTTCTTTTAACCAAAAATATACAATGGCACTAATCAACAGCACTATGAAGATTACGCCATCAATGTTATGGTAGGATCAGTAGAAAGAAGGGGGAGAATGAAAGAAATCAAAAGCAATTTAAATCAATAGAGCTGAAAAAAAAAATCTCCTAATAGGTCTGTAAAGACAGTTCCCATTATTATTATTATTATGACAAATCAATAAAGTTGATAGTGATTTACTGATGAATTAATGTGTGTGTTTCTGCATTCTAGGTTGCACATCATCTTCCCTCTCCTGATGTTTACATCATGAATTAAGATATTATCTCTTATTCCTCTGCCATAAACCTACTGAATGCCTGAAAAGCATTAAGGTCTTGATTCAACAAAGCACCATCAGCATATTTTAATTTAAGTATGCAAAGTCACTCATTGACTCATGTGGATTTGCTTAAGACTATGCAGAAGCTGAAACATTTTACTGAAACAGAGCTACTTATGTTGATTCGGTGCAGCTCTAATCTACGCAGAGACCTGGAAAAAACTTCAGTCGTATTTAAAAAGAGTCTTAAAATAATTGTTTCATGGATTTTTTTGTTATGTTTTTAGAAAATGATACAATTAGCAAAGATGCACTGAGTGCAGATTTCACAAAGTTCTGGGAACTGTGACCTTGTTGACTTTCTGAATTGTGTGTTAGTCTCTTATTAACGTTGAGATAAATAAAGAAAATTCAGTTTTTATAAAAGCTGCTGTAATAACTGTTAGAATGACTACTGACAAAAATGGCTTCATTATCCATGGGCTGTGCATGGTGGTAGCTTGAGACACTGGATGAATGTGACGATCCATTCATTTTTCTGCCACTAAGTCCAACCTCATCTACCTGAAAAATTTAAGGTCAAGAAAATTGTTCATCATCTTTGCTCATTCAAGACATCATTGAAAGTGAGTTGATATTAAAGTTGGGGCAGGATTTCTTTTCTGATGCAGATTCATGTTCACTGGGAAGATGCAAGCAATCATTTCCACAGAAGCTACTTCAGAGCCACGGCTGGTGTTTTTACTGGTTTCTGGACAGGATGAGGTTAGAGAAGCATATGACATATATCATATGTTTATATGATATGTAAAGCGTCTGGCAGTTGATTGTGACACCTTTTTACCTACTGAAATAATAATATGTGTGTAATTTTGGATAATTTTACAAGGACTACTTATTGCTCATAAGAAAAACTTGCCACCCCCCTACTATTTTACAACATTTTTTAGCACACTGCAATGTATTTATGTTATGATGTGCTTATATGCTTTGGTATTCATTTGAAGTACTCTCCCTGTACATAAAATGAAATGGATAGGAGGTAAGGGCAAAATCTTCACCCACATTCTGTCTTAAGCACTTCTTTTTGTCATAGAACTTGAAATGAATGGTTATTATGCTACTAAACAGAGTAGCACTGACTTCATAATTGCTGCTTTGTTTGTCTGCATATTTTTGTCCTGTACTTAGGACTGTGAACTGTTATTTTGTTTTGCTTTCAGTGTTATCTGTATTAGAGGAGTTTCAGAATATGCAAAAAGAGAAAGGGCATAAAAAAATAAAAGCAAAACTTTCAGTAGCTGGTGCTACAGTTTTGGAAAGATAGAGAACTGTAATTCCCTTTCCCACCCAAAGATTAATTAATATCCTAGAATTCTGTAGGATTTAAGTCTTACACTTAGGTGAATAATTTGAAGATTTGTTATGACCTTCACCTAAGTGATTAGTATTTCTTTCATTTCTCTTTCTTTTGATGCAGTCATTTCCAGCTGTACAAATGCCAGGCAGCTTAACTTTTCTGGTAGTGGCTATGTCTACATCAGCAAGTCTGAGAGAGGAGAAACAGATCAATGGATCAAAGTAGCTGGTGCCAAGAGCTCTGCCACTGTCCTGTGTGCTGTTCTGGGGGTTTATTTTGACCTAGATTTAGTCTGGTTCCCTGAATCTAGTTTGCATAGATTAAAACCACCCTGTGAACTGAGCTAATGCATTGTAAGGGGGGGATATGATCAGATCAGGAGATTCAGTTCAAAACTGCAATACTCTGAATCAAAATGCTAATGTAGATCCAGCCTTTGAGTTTCATAGATTTGTTAAGGTCAGGTTCAGGAGGGATTTTTATGCTGCCCTCCAGTGTAAAAGAGGTTAGGCATTTTCCTCCAGTAATTTCTGCAAGCTTCAAACTTCTGGTTTGAGTCTATACATTCATAGGATGATTCTAGCTGGAAGGGAGCTCAAGAGATCTCCAGTCCAACCTACCACTCAAAACAGAACCAGCTCTGAGATCAGACCTGGTTACTCGGGCCTTTGTTCAGGGACAGAGACTGCAGAGTTTCTCTGGGAAGCCTGTCCCACTCCTGGTCTGTCCTATGCTGAGAAAGTTTTCCCTTACATCCAACCTGAACATCTCTTCTTTCAATTTATATCCATCATCTCTCATTCCCTTTCCATGCACTGCTATGAACAGCCTGACTCTGCCTTTTCAACAACATTACTGTGGGCACTAAGGGGCTGCTGTTAGATGTCCCTGAAGCTATCCCTGCTCCAGGCTGAACCAGCCCTGGTCCTTCAGCCTCTCCTTGCAGAGCAAGTGCTCCAGACACACCCATCTTGGGGGCCCTCTTATGGAGAGCATCAACACCATTTTTCTACCTCTATTTTGACAGCAGTTTTCTGACTTTGAGTGCTATCATAACCTAAACAACTTTTCCTCTAATCTCTGAAAAGAGGAGACTGAAGATATCATATGAAACTTCTCATCTGAAGAGTGCAGTGAAAGGATTACAAAGTAATTAAGAGAGTGAAAAGTGGTGTGGTTGCACACATCCAGTAAAGAAAAGCATATACAATAGCTCGTTTTCACATTAGTTTCAATACCTATAATCTGTAACTGATGTCAATGTCAAGCATCCTGCTTAATATGAAATATCAAACCTTAGTGACATGCCATTAGTGCAGTTGCCTTCAGCTAGTGAGATACATATTTGTCCACAGCTTGAATGACACCTCTCCATTCTCTTCTTTCAAAAGTTAAAGATTTCATGTATCAGACCAGCTCTTGATACAATATAGCTTTCTGTAGGTGAAAAAAACTTTCATACTTTTTAGAGCAAATGCACATTTTTAGCACCAATACTTGGAAGCCACAGAAGATTGCAGTGCCCACACTAACAATTTGTTGTTAATCTGAAAGTTATGGTGAATATTTCTACAACATAATTTTACAGTTTATTAACAGAAGATAAAGGTAGACCAAATAAAGATTTCTTTTATAAAAAAATAATTGAGTCTGATATTGTCCAAAAGAATTTTCTGAGCTAAATATTAGATACCATAAGAAGGAGTAAAAGTTACATAGAGTTACTCTACATATATTTACTACAATGAAGTAATACATATGATTGGTAAGAAAGATAGAGTTGTGTTCTTCCACACAGCAGTGTTTAATGTGTACTTAAATTTATGCAAAACAATTTCATCATATTTCCATAGAATGGCCCTCGTTTTATTACATCAAGATTTAAAAGATCGAAAAGGAAATTCCAGGCACATGAGTTCTCATTTGCTGGCTGTGACTTGGCTTCTTACATGAGCAGTGGTTGTTTGCCTGTCCCTCAGAGCCTTGCATTCTCCATCTACATGATGGACTTTCAGATGTCTGCATACTTCAGTGGATGTCGTAATCTGTTTTGATATCCATAAAGTCAGTGGACCTAATCTTATTGAAAGCTATTGAACTCCTTAGGTAGATAGTCTTATATCCATCTATTCTTGTACACATGGATTAGCATCGTTAGCATCATGAAATATGTTTTTAACAGCAACAAAAATTCTGTAAGCAGCTTAGCTCCATAATGAGAACTGAGCAAGACAGAAATGTTACTCAGCAAATATTGATCTGAACAATATTTTTTCCCATGCAGAAATGAAGTCACATGGAAAGAAAAGGAAGGAGGATCTAATTTCTAGAGAGGTTATGACTGATTGTGCCAGAAATTAGGTATTTTGTATCAAAACCTAAATAAAAGCAGGGCATACAGTTCTCATAGTCTTTCATAGTACAAATGAGAGTTGTTCAAGGAGTGAGTTATGGATAGGACTGAATTATCCATACATATTCTGCAGGTGATAATCAACTTAAAATTCTCATTTTTAAACCAAATGGTTGCTATTTCAATTACTAATGGGTATCCATCTAAAAAGCTACTTTTATAGTACTTGGGTTAGATTAAGTATCATTACAGGAAATTGAACTATGAGAAATAACAGCTCATCTAAATACATAGATGACAACTTGTTCAAGATATGCCTATAATTTAAAATTGTTATTCAAATCTTGGGTTTGTAATATAGAAGTACATGACTTTTTAATATGAACATAGAGAGAATTCAGTTCCTGCATGCTCTGGTAGCAGAAAATTTTGCATATATGGTCATGCCCTCCTAACAGCTAATTAAAAATATATGTTAAAAATGGGTATCTATAATTTATAATTTACAAAATACAAAAAAGCAGACATAGACACTAAAAACAGGATTTCTTCATGTAGACAGTGTCATTTATGCCAATAGATGAAACTGTAGGGACACTATGTGACCTTAAGTGTTCTTTTTTAACTTACTCTGTGCCAGTTTACATCCCTTTTAAAGGCTTCATTTTAAAAGGTGATCAGTGTCTCTAATTCTGTATGCATAAGCACTTGGACATGGTACTTCTGTAATCCATGAGAGGGGAAAACCTATTTCTGGGATTTATGCACACATACTACCTGGGTGTGCTTAGCACTAATGACACTTATAATTTACCAGAATGACCGTGTATTTTGCAATACTATATGAGAGGTTTGTGCAAGCACAGATGGTGGCAAAAAGGAGGCCAGTATGAAGATATAGTTCTAAACGGATTAAGTTGGCAATGTTGAATGCCTCTGATAACACCATATATTTTTGAAAGTTTTAGAGTCTTTATTTCTAATGACACTTTAAGGATTCACTTACTGTTTTCCTGCTTTCAGATTTATTCTGAATACATTTTTAAAGGGTACTCAACCTTAAATTTTATTGTGTGGGTACAGATTTATGCCCTATGAAATACTTGGCTGTGTAATTTTGGCTTCTGTATATCTGGTTTATTTGTTGAATGTGTCTGAATACGACCCTCTTTCTTTGTTTATAGATTACTCCTGCCTGGCATGCACAAGCAGCCACGTGTTTCAAAGGCTGCAGTTGGCAGGAAGGGCACAGGAATTTCAGCCTGAAGCAAAGAATACTAGATGAGAAAGTGTGGATAAAATAAACTCTGTGTTGTGATAAGAGAGAAATAACCTAACATTTGTAACATTTACTTGGAGGAATTTAGAAACTGGCAGGGAGGAAGATTAGAGAGTTTAGGAAGAATTAGAAGTCTGAGAAAAGATGTAAGAGGATGGACAATACACCTCAGGAAGAATATGTCTCTATTGTATATTCTAGGAAGACAAACTTACATGGCACTTCATATAGATATGACCCATGCCCTAATCAGGTGTAAGGTTTATCTGCTTGTATTCCAAGCCAGCTGAAAGCTCAGCTTCAGTACTGGATTAAAATGACTATGTTGCTTCCCAGCTGGAGCTAGCTCTGATATGTCCTAAGGCACTAGTTTTATTAGCAGCTTTTTTTTGGGATAGCAAACTATGGGTGAACAATGTTTTTGCTTAGAGCCAGCAATAATGAAAAGCTTGATTATTTCCAGTTCTTAAACTGTGATCATTAATATATTTTGTAAAGCATTTAATTAATTTCACTGTTGTCTATCTTGGTCTCACTGATGGGGAGACTTCATTGCCTAGCCCTGATATATTTATTTGAGAAAAATTTGTATGGCTTCTGACAAGATTTTAAGGATACAGAGAAAGAGAAAATGTAGGCAAGCACAGCATTTCCTTGTTTATTAAGCAAGCAGTGTTGTTTCTGTGGAATGATTTCAACTGGAATCACTCACACAAGGATGCAAAGCCATAACGTTTGTTGTCATTAACGCAATGTAAAATTTTCAAGTGCTCATTTCAGACTGGCAGACAGGCAGTGAGGCTTCTGTCTTATATATCTGGCTGTGCTACTGGTCTTTTGTATGAAATGCAACAAGAGGTTCGATGTCTCTCTCCCTCTCCCAGCAAAATGAGGAAACTACTACCCTGCATTGCTTGAGGGTATTCAGAGATCAATTTATGAGTGTATTTGACCTAGCAGTTACAATAAAAATGTGGATACAGAAAAACCTACTTACAGTAAAGCTGTCAAGCAGAGGTCATTGTGGTTATTGTTTTTAGCTATATTTGTCCAGGAATCTGGGAAAGTTCCTTGTGCCTGGAAATAGCATGAGGCCACCTGGCAGCAGCTCACATGCTTTGACTTGCTTCTGCTGACAAGTTCCCAGTTGTCTGACAAAGTAAAGGGGCTTTTTGGTAAAATGTGAGTTTTGCTTTTCTGACTGAAATGGTGGGCAGCAGCAAGGGGGTGCAGCCATCCCCACAGGCCTCAGGAACCGAGCGCAGAGAGTCCACTTGTGGAGCCTTCCCAGGAGCCTGTGAACAACATTTATACATACTGACATGACAAAAGCTGTATTTCCTCACAGGCCCCTATTAGCTGCTTAGGTGGGTAAGAGCTATGAGGGATTCCTGTCCCTGCCTCCTGCTTCATAGGGTATCACCACAAAACTTGTTTCATGTGAGGACCACCAGTCTCACTCTTAGTGAGTATATCTTAATTTTGGCTCCAGGTTTATAGGTTTATTGACTTCAGATTAGCAAATCAAGACAAAACCAAACAAAACATCCGTGTGACAGAGTCTTTTCTTCCTCCAAAAAATTCTGAGAGCAATGATGGAATTTGCTTTCCAGGCAATTAGTACTGATTCTGAATCTGAACATATAAACCAAACAAGACAAAAACTAATAAGGAACTGAAAGCACACACACATTCAATAACAAATTGAATTTTAAAAAACTCTTCATATCTTAAGTGCAAGAATTTTACAACTACTAAATCCACAGGTGGTTTTATTGTATTTTCTTAAGCGGCTTAGCTGTTGTATGTATAACCCAGTATATGATTTCACTATTAGAAAGTTATGGAGTGAACTAGAGAAAAGTAAATAATCATTTTTATCACCACCATAACTTAAAGTATACGTTACAGACTGTCATTGTGAAACACTCATGACTACCTTCTTTTCTCAGTCATGGATGAAATTGGGCGATATGATGCAGGACGCTGGAACAGGTCAGTGGAGGAACTTCTGTCTCTGAATATACTGCATGGTCCTGAACACAAAGTCCAAGATGAGGTTGTTCTGTTGAATAATTTGTTATCCTTTAATCCCTATTCAAGACTAAAAAATCAGTAACTGGTAGTTCAGGATCACAAAATAACCTGAACATGAAAAGAGGCATTAAATTAAAAAAAAAAAAAGTAATAAAAAAATTGCTACATCCTTCCACTTTGCTTTATTTTTTAAAATCTTCTTAAAAATATTCAAAATACATTACGTATTTTTTTTTAACCAGTTCTTGCAAGAAGCATTTTGACTGATTGTCTGAGCTTGACTTTATGGGATAGTACATAGAATTCCCTTTGCCATTCACAAAGTTGCAATATTCTTTAGGGTAGTCACCCTGTCCACAGCTCCTTTGTAACTGAATTTATATGACAAGCAGATCTTATTTTCCATGCAGTTAATCAGACAGAAGGATACTATTTATGCCTAAAAAAATGGAATTATTCTTCATTCTTTGTTATTATTATTTGTCAATTTCTTCCCATGAAGAATGGAAGCAAGGGTTCTCCAGCTTATGAGTGCTACTCATGCCTTTTCTGTGTAATAACTGAATTTAACGAAAAAAAGAAGTTATATCCATTTGGCATATGCTAAAATCAACATTCCAAACTATGAATACTTACACTGGTATGGCCCTACCTTAGTGCAGAGTGCAGCCACCACATGACTGGAGTGCTAACACATTTGTAAGATGTGATCTGTCTTAGGAGAAACACCATGTTATGGCATGACTGTGACTTTAAGCACAATGTGAATAAAAAAATTGTTTCTTTTGATTACAAAAGGACTCTATGACTGCTTTATAATTTTCTGTCACATTGATTTTTCAGCAAAAAGGGCAGTTTTTTTCAAGGTAGCATATTTTTCATAGGACAGCTTTCCTTCCAATTTCATGCTGAGAAAAAGTATAGGAGTATTTCATTTCAGAGAACTTGGGTTGTTTTTATTTTACTTATATGATTTTAGCTTGTTGGAGCTACAGTACAAGGAATTTTACTTTAGAATTAGCAATTGTTATTCAGAGATTATAAAGCTTGAATGAAAGATGATCCCATTTTTTCCTATGGACTTGTTTACTGGCTGGATTGCATTTCTACGATGCGTTGTCCCCTCCTTGATTGAGCATCTTGCTTGTTTTTGAGATCTGTTCTGGATAGGGAAAATAGTCCATGAGTGTTTTTAAATAATACATGCATTTTAATGCGGATTTGCATGTTCCTAAGCAGTTCAGTAAGACAAAATGAAAACACAAAGTGCACACAAACAATTTTAAAAGACTGGCATGTTTTGCCTCAGTACAAAAATCCAAAACAAAATATTGTAATCTCTGTTATCCTTTCTTTCACATTATTTTTTAGTTCCTATATTATTATTCTTGCCCTTTCCTTACTGTGTTAACTGCCAATCTATCTTAAAATAAATCTTCCTTTTTTCAACTGCATAACACAACAAGCATTCTTTTTTCCCCTGGCTCTAAACTGGGACTTTTGAAGAGTCTGATCTTACCCTTCAACCAGAAAGAGAAGGAGAGATCAAAGAACTCAGTCCATCACCTTCAGGTATGCTACTTTTATAATTATAAAACATTCTGTGTGTAGGTGCTGATATCTCTAAAGACTTGTCTCTAAAATATTGCTGCATATCTAGTTTCTTAACATTTCTGTGGTGTTGCAGTAAAATCTACAGAGTTAAACCATAGAAGTGAGATAAAAATTAAATTAAATTCAATACTTTGGAAAATGTGATAACTGTTTGTGCCAACTGGTTAAGAAATAATTTCATTATCAGTCTGCAAGCACTCACATGTTTGAGAACAATTTGGAGCAAGTGATATGGCATTTATACAAAATCTTCCAGTAGTAAGAAAAACTTTCTTGACCTGTTAGAATGGAGGCATTTTGACAAGCTTTGAAATATAAAAATGAAATAACTTTATAAAACGTATCTGTGAAGCTGCTTACAAATTCTATAAGGAAAAATTCTCCCTTTGAAATATGAAATATGTAAAGTTTCAAAATCTGTCTGATTATTGTAACTGTTATAATAGGAAATTCTGCATACAAAACACCAATGACATTATAGACTTTTTCACAGTTATGGCTGTTTTCAGAAGAGGAAAAGTAGTTCTAAAGTTATTAATAAGTTATCCTTTTTTTCTATATTGGTCAGATTTTACAGGCATTAATTTCAAATAGCAATGCATTGAATGTTTATTTGGTGTATGGTGGATGTACAAATCACACAATAATTTATTATATCATTAAAGCAACAGCAACTACTCCATTCAGATTAATTTACCTTAGATTTGCAGATTTAACTCTACATTGCAATAAGATTAATACAAAATAGAATACCAAATATAATACCAAATTATTAAAATGATTTATTATTATAATGCCAAATAAATGTAACAGATGAAAAGTTCATTTGTAAAATAACAATACTAGACTGTGAGATTGTAGAAGAGCCTTCTGAAAATACTGCTGAAAACCAGAACTGAATTACAGAAAACCCTCTCACAGTCCCAGCACCAGTTGCATAAAACAAAAAGGAGGACATGTATGAAATGTGTAGGAAGAGTAGACTAAAGATGAAGAAATTTGTCTCCCGTAATACTAGCAAGATAAGACACTAGGCAGAGATACTGAAGATGACATCTTTGACAGAACATGTCAATGTTTCCCTCTTCGGTCTTTGGCTCTACATTCAGCAAGCAGTGCTTTCTGAGTAACAGACAACAGTTAAGGCTATGGAGCTCCACCATTAGTTTTACTAGAGATTCTTTGAAGTCCTGAAACAAATAGGTATTGAAGAAGGCAGAGAGGAGGTGATAAAAAGAATAATGCCATTTTGTATATATATGGCAAAAGCTCCTTCAAAGCAGAGACAGCAAGGAGGTAACATGAAAACATTTTTTTAAGGTGTTTTCACGAGTTTGCTGAGATAGAATGTAGGGAGCCAGTGAAGAAGAGCAAATATAAAAGTGACTTGGTCACAGCAACAAGATTAAAATTTCTTCTGATCAGCATAATCTATGAATATTTGTGGAATAAGTTCATGTATGTTTAAGAAAGGGAAAAAGCTGCTGAAGTCAGATCAAGTCAACGATGGGATACATACTAACACTACTTTTCTGACTAAAACAGGATTTTAGCTACGTATGCTTCCTATCTGCTGCTGCTGTGCCTACATTCAATATTACCTGTGTATCTGTCCACATAGTTAAGAAGTGGCCTAAATTGCAATTGCAAAGATACATTCAATTGCAGAAGGAAGACTTTGGGAAACATTTCTAAGAATTAGTCAATTTGAAAGGTAATTCTATTTCAAAGATGATATTTCAGCACTTGAAACTAAGGAACAATTAGCTTTTTTTTTTGCCCTTTTCCTTGAAGTATAAACCGTTACTTGTTCTCCTCTCTGTTTATATGAACCTGGTAGGATAGACAGTTGAACAATTTTATTTCATACCTCCGATCCGTGATCTCCTCAGTACCTTTTTTGCTTGTACTCTACCTTTTCTGAGCTGAGTGGGTCACATGAAACAGCAGAGACAGGATGAAAATGGTCATCCTTGTCATAGGTAGGAGCACAGACTCTCTTCTAATTGCTGAGTCTCAGAAAGTTTTAAGCCATGAACTTGAGGGAGCTTTGAGGAGTTAACGTAAATAATACCACACGAATGAGGGCACAAACAGTGAATGATGGCACCAAATTGGTGCACAGAGATGGGGAGAAGCAATGAAGGGTTTGCTTTTTTTCTCCATCATGGGAAAGGCTGTATGGTTGTGCTGTCCACATTGGTCAGCAAGACAGAGGGGAAGGTCTGAAGGAGAGGAGGGAGTTCTGGTTTTGGCAGCTTGATACTGAAGGGATGCTTTCTTAGTCAGATCATGTTTTATTCAGGTAGGACAATTCATGTCTAGTGGGCAAAGCAGAAACATTATTGTAGAACTTAATTAGTAATTGTTGGCAGTTTTTCTCAGAAACTAAAAGTGTAAGAGGAGAGAATGGGACCAGGGATGGGGTCCTATGGAGAGCCACAGAGAAAAGGGGGGAGAGAGTTAGAGTGTGGGAAGCTGTGAGGACCAGCTTCCAAAAAGGTTATGGATGAACATTTTGAGAAAAGAAGAGACTGCAGAACATGAAGCCATATGCACAAATGGTTGGAGAATTTTGCATGCAGAATTTGCATACATATATTTGTGACCTGACAATAATCTTGCGATATCAACAATAAAACTTCCACTGATTATTATGATCAACCACCAAATACCCTTATGTGCACATATTAGATTTTGTACCTTTAACATGCATAAACATGCGTTAACATGCATGGGACTTAAAAAATCTAGCTCCAGTTGTTAGGTTTTTTCTCTTTTCTACTCATAAACAAGAATAAATGAAAGAGACGTTTATATACAGTCCCAAAAAGCAGGCATGCTGGCAATTCCTTACTCGGACAGCAATGATAAATTCTCTCTACTTCATATGAGATCAGGAAATCACTCACCTTTAAGCCATCCAATATAAGGGTATTAATTATGTATTACATCTCATGAACCGTCTAAATTTAGATAGCCTTGTGGGGACTGGTGTGATTTATTAATATACTGACAAATAATTAGCTGAGGCATGTATCATGTATATTTCATCTGTAGCCTGAAACTTCAGCCTCTGTCTCTTGGGAACATGAAAAATCTAAGGGTCTGTCTATCACTTCACTAGTTATGGAAGACTCACTTTTTTGCCATTTTGTATAGCTAAAATACAACATGAAACACTGATGTTGTTTAAAAGTGATGTTTCAGCACTGCTATACTGATGGTGTAAGTAATGTTATATAAGAGTGAAGGGTGCTTCTGAATCAATACAACTAAAGGATGGATGGAATGAATGGAAGGCTCTAATAAGAACCTGGTTGTGGTTATTGGCAACTAATGCACTTGAACAAATGCTGCAGCTGGTTGAACTGCTGTTATGGGAATAAAAGAAGCTGTTTTCAGTACTATAGCCTAAACCTTGGGACTATTTTTACTGTAACAGCTACTAAAAGGGTTGCAACTCAACTTCATTAGCAAATAGATTGTTCTGAGAAAAGATTATGGGTGATAGAAACTGGAGATTGGATTGCCAAAGTCATTTCTGTACTCTAGAAGGAATCCCGGAGTAGAAATTCTTAGCCAGTCTACAAGCTACTTATTAGAGGCATCAGCATCTACAAAATTTCATGTGTACCAATACTGTATAAACAATGAATCTTTTAAATTCCTGTGTTAGAAGAATATGAACAGTGCAAAGTTGATTGCCACAAATCAGAAAATGCAGAGATGTCATTGCTTTTGTGACCTGCAGAAATGTGTGTTCCACTGTTAAAACTGTAATACCTTCCTTTCTCTTTTTCTTACAATTCACATTTCTCATAGTAGATTGTCCTTCCTACAACCTGTTTTATCTGTACCTGTCTTGGCTGACTCAGTCCTGTCTCATCTCTCTCCAGATGTCCAGTTTACTTCCAGTTGCTTCCATGAGAGGCAGCTGCATTGAAAGTCATACTCAGTCTTTGATCACCAAATTATTGCATGCTGGGTCCCTCTGCAGGGATGCAGATTCCTGATGTCTAGGAGCTCTAAGCACATGCAACACCCTCAGCACAACTTGGAGCTTCATCTTTGCTCTCTGCCAAGCTTTTGATAGTCCCTCCAGAGCACATATGTAGGCTGAGGTTTTTCAGGCTCGTAACTTGAGCTTGAAGTATTAGCTGCATCTCAGGGGTGTGTTTATTTTAAATTGTATATATATAAAAATAGATCTCTTGGCAGGCTTATGCAGATTCAGAAAAGAATAACAGCATAACCTTGGAAAAAAAAAAAAACCACAAATGCCAAGGGAATAGTATGAAGTATTACTCTAAGTGGTTAGCAAAATGGCAGAGGGCAGGGGAAAGATTTTCACTGACAGTTATTCTCCTTTCATCGCTCAACCAGTAATCGCATTCTTCAATCTAAAACTCCTTTAGTTCTAATGCTCTCAGTATTTGCTAGTGGCCTTCCTCCACTGTCATTCTCCAAGCCACAAACTTCCTGTAGTTGACTGCAGCAGTTATGAATCCAAATGCAAGGTTTTGAAGTGCTGTTTCCCATTTGTATTGAAATAAAATAATTAGCACCCCCTTGCAGCAAATTGTTGTAAATAAAGCAAAATTTGTGTCTTCTCTCTATGTCAGCTGGTGTTGCCCAGCCAACATCACTGACAGTAAGTATTCAGACCTTCACAGAAGGATAAATGAGAAAAACCTGAAAGATAATTGATTGTTTTCAAATCAAAGTCATAAGGCTCTGATGAACTTCCTCACAGAAACTGTTGCAAAAACAAAACTCTAAATACTCCAACCACAGCAAATTGCATCCAGGCTGTGGTTAATGGTGATGAGTAACAGAAATTACTTCCTAAAGAACAGCAAATACTGCTTTAGCAGAAGATTTTAGCTGTAGAGAGACGTCACCTTTCTGTAAAACAGATGGGCATAAGTTTGTAATAAGGCAGTAATTTATTTTCTCTTTTCTTAAGAGTTCCACAAACAAACAAATTCTAGGCTGATTAAAATCATCAGTTTCATTTTGCTGTTGATGCAGTTTTCCTGTCCATTCACTACCTCTTATGTTGCAAAAAAATAATAATAATAATAAAAAAATTGGTGTGGTAAACAAATTTCACTGGAATGTGCAAATTGTGTGACTTATGAGGATGACTAGTATTCAATAACTTACTAATGGAGAGATAGTAATAAAATTGTATCTTATGATAAGGACAGTGAAAGTTAATTTTCCTTCACTATTTGCTGTGTAAAACAAATGAACAGCATTGCACAACCTCCTACATAGCAGCATAGGCTACAACATAATGTGTTTAGTGTTGTGTGTACTAATAGGATCATTGTTAGCCCAGAGAACCTGTCAGCACTTTATAACCTTTTCTTTTTTAATGACTCTTCTGGAAACAAGCCCACATATGCTACAAATAAGGTCACAGGTAGTAAGACGCTTGAATGGAAAGTCCAGATTCACTGAGTCTGTTCTACTGGTGGCTGCTGCCACTGAGCAGACACCGGTGTCAAAGTCTGTGCATGTTGCAATGCCCACTTAAGAACCCTAGGAGACCCTGTGTGTGTGGGGGGTGTGTGTGTGTGCACTTGCACATATCTGACAAAGCCTCCAAAACTTTGGCTCCCAGCTAAAGGTGAACTGTCACTGTTCTCTCATTAGAACTCTCATCACTGTTGCTGCTTGCTTTGTTTGGAGTGACTCTCACTGCCTCAGAGAGAGAGAGGAATTACACAAGTAGACTAAACCAGATCCTACTTTTTATCACAAACTATGGGGCAGCTTCCCCTCTCTCTCTCCAAAACAAATACCAACAAATTCCACAGTAAAGGGATACAACCTACATTTTACTTAGGCAAGACTCTCTTAAAAACTAAGCTCAATGCTTATTTTGCAAAGTATGTTCACCAAACTTCTAAATAGAGAGATATTTCTGAAATTCTGACACTTTGACGAGTCAGAGACATCATTGCCTTACTTTGCAAGGATGGTTTTCAAATGGAAGTCGTTATTCTGCCTTTTATTTGTTCAACTTTGTATTAGCTGTTAAAGCTACAAAAAAACTTTTATCACATGCCTTTATTGCCAAGTTACTGTATCAGCTGGAGACAACCACAAAATATCTTCCAATAAATTTATGTAATCCTGATAACAATGCATAATTTCTGCCATAACTTGGGATTTTTGCACCTGCCTTCAGTCCAAAGCTGTACTTTACTCTTCAGCTGCAAATTAACACAGTCCATGTTGCCTACTCTAAACTATCATTAGAATTCACTATCTGCACTTACTGTATATCCTTTTTTTAACTACCAGCCTCAGGCTAGGCTATACACTACCATCAGTTACCAGTTCCAATATAATATAAAAATTAAACAACTGTGGCCAGAAATTAGGACATCATTGTTCCCTGAGTGTTTCAGGCTAAACTGTGTTTAATTCAGTTTACCCATAGACTCAGGAAATTTTAGAGAAATAATAAAAAATTACTGTCTTTTAAAGGCAGTAATGGCATTTCCTTTCTCTTTGGGTCAACCTGGGAGGCTGGAGGAGCCAATAATAAAATCATTAACCACATGTAGGTGACTTGTGTTAGTCACTTTGCCTTGAGAAAGGTGTGAAAATGTAAGAGTTAAATATTACTGAGACCCAATAAAAAGTTTTAGATCCATTACTGTTTCCCCAACAGTAATAAGTAATATGTTTTGTGATGCTGAAGTCTAATAATTAACAAAGAAAAGAGTAACTCAAATTGTGATCATAATTATCCTTATTATAGATCTATAGTACTAAATATTGACTATTTGAAAGAATTTATTACAAAAGCAACAACCAAAAATTTCAAATCCTGAATTTTTGGCTGGTATATTCAGGCTTACAATAGAAACTATGCTAATGACAATCAATTTTGTTTTAAAACATTGAAGTATTTGGGGGTTGTTTACTTGTAATATTATTTTATTTCAAATACTTGGAAGGTGTTTTGATTGTAGTTTTTATTATAGTGGAAATGAAATAAGGCTCATAGCGTCATCCAACAGTTTTCATTAGAAGTCTTATCTTTCAGTTTCTTCTAATGATGTTAAACTTCAGCTTCAATTTGTCTGAAAATTTTCACACTTCCATCTTATACTTGGCTGAAATCCTTAGAAATTTTTCATAAAATAATTGAACTGTGATTGAAAATAGGGATAGGAGAAGTATAAATAGTATTGCTAGTTTAAAGTGTTTCCTTGATCCTATGACATCTGTATGTTTTTGTATAAGGGTAGTGCAAAAGACAAGAATGTGATACAGAAATAACTTTAAGCAGTTTGGTAAGAGAAGCAAGGGAGTTTCAGGAAGATAATTATCTGCAAGGGCTCATTTGCTCTCTGACTGCTTGTGAAAGCACAAGTGTTAAGAAAAGACAGAATTAAGATAATCTGTTTGGCTTTTCCATTATATTGCATAGGGAAAAGAGAGATAACAAAATTTGACTCCAAAGTCAGTTTTGCAGTAGGGACTCTAAAAACAATATCCATATTTCATAAGGCAAGAAGAGATAGTGCCTGCCTGCTTTTTTTCTCCTTTCTTGCTGCCTTAGTGGGTTGACATGTCATTATAATCCTAACTGATGGTACGTGGCTTCTCTCCTTTCATGGTACCATGAAAAAAAGTTTAAAGGAAAGTGAAGGAAAAGTTCTGTACTAACCTAACAGGTACTTTTTTCTTTTACTTTTTAAAAAATTCCTTTTTAAGTTAAAGGCAGAACTACTGTGACCTACTCTAACTTTTTGAAAGGCATAAGCCTTTTCTGAATTAATATCTTCTTTAAGTCTGGGACCTGAGATTTAACAAGAAGATACCTTTTTGAAAAATAATTATTCTTTATTTTAAAATTCTTAGCAATAGGGAATCTAATTTATCTACGATATTTTTCCATGCTGTTAATAATTAGATCTCTCTGAAAAAAAGGGAATGTTAATTTGTTTTTGTATGAAAGATGAAAATTTAATTTATTTTTAATTTTTTTTATTTGTGGATCAAATCAATGTATAAATTCCAGTAGGTCTATAGAACACTGTATTTTCATAGCCATTTGTTTTAGTTTGGATCCTTTAGATTAGTAAACACAAATAGCTAGAATAAAAGAGAAGCAGCAAGTTGTTTTGACGCTATGCATATTAACAAATTTTTCTTTTTTTTTTTAAAAAAAAAGTTAATTAAATCAATGTGTTTAACTAATCAATTCACTGGAACAAGATAACTGATTTTTACCGAGATGACTGTTATCACCACAAAAATTTTCAGCTGATATCACTACTAAGTTCAATGTATTATCAATTCACTATGCATCATATTGGCTGAGGCCAATTGTATGAGGTTCAACAAGGCCCAGTGCTGGGTCCTGCACTTTGGTCACAACAACCCCAGGCAATACTACAGGCTTGGGGATGAGGTAATGGCCTCAAGTTGTGCCAGGGGAGGATTAGATTGGATATTAGGAAAAATTTCTTTCCTGAAAGAGTGGTGAAGCATTGGAACAGGCTGCCCAGGGAGGTGGGGAGTCCCCATCCCTGGAGGTGTTCAAACAACGTGTGGATGTAACACTCCAGGACATGGTTTAGTAGACATGGTGTTTTGGGTTGATGGTTGGACTAAATGATCTCAGAGGTCTTTTCCAACCTTAATAATTCTATGATTCTATATATACAAATGTACATAGACATGCTTATATATAAACTGTAATCAGGACAACAGAAATTATTCTTTTTCAGCAGAACAAATGAATGGAATTTATTTTACATCACATTTCTAGTCCATTGGTCATTCTCCAGTTATTTTTGAATTTTGAACACTGGAGCTGGATGCAGCATTTTAGTAACTTCCACCTTAATAAACAAGTAGTAATATCTTTCTGTACCATGAGTTTTAATCCTTCAGAGCCACTGCTTACCAGCATTCTCCATTCTTTAAATACTTCCCACATTAATATTAAACTTTGTCATTACGTTGTGCAAGGTTTGTTTTTAGCCACCTGACTGAAAAATGGAGACCATTCTTTATTTGTTGCCTATTCTATTCTGTATTTTGTATTTGTGTCATTTACAAACTTAGCCAGGAATGATTTCATTGTGTTTTGGTTGCTAACAACCTTATAAACAGAGTAGAATCAGGAACTGATCCCTGTGGGATCTCTAAGATGCACACCTGCTCACTGAGGAGTCTTCACTTACAATTACTTACACTTTGAGACTTGCTGGTTATTTAGAGCTGAATGTGTGTAATGTGTACCATGGTGATTTTCTGGTCTCTGGCTTCCTAGCAATATGTCATGCAGTACCAAGTCAAGCATATTACTGAAGTCTAATTGCATTACTCTTAACCAAATTTTTCATTTCATCAGCTATTAACAACTTCGGTAGATAGCTTTCATTTTTTAATACTTTTTTATGTCCTCATTTTGCTAAGCTTGGAAAAAAAGAAAGAGTCTGCCTCAGAAACAGGTAATCTGAAGGTATTCCTGCTGCAATTATAAATTGCTTAAACCACCAAATATTGGCCTTTCATGTAAAATTGCATGGTTAGAGCTTTAGGCATCTGATGCGCACCTGGCATCTCATTTTAGCATGAGAGGTACATAAGCAAATAAGATGAGATCACACCTCTTTAAAAATCTAGTCTACTATGTCAGTAGATAAAAATTAGCTAGCTTGTCATCTGCTTCCACATCCATCCTTTGTAAGTTCTGTTTCAGGGAATGAGACTGTTTCATTAGGACTGTGTCTTCTGTGCATTAGAATTTTCGTACTGAAATTCACATACACTAAAAGATTCAGGATGATGCCCTTGAGATCTATTCCTGTGTATGAGCTGTGAATAGAGGAAACAGTAAATAGCACTGCTTTTGAAAACTGAAT
>VZTL01036700.1:0-45817 GCA_013400535.1 Scopus umbretta
CTATTAGTGTAGAGGCAACACGTATTGCTGCAAGCAGGAGATTTTTAAAGCAAGAATTTAGGTATTTAGATATTTTCTGGGGAAATAAGTTGAAGTGTCTTCTTGTATATTAGTATTGAGTGATTCTAAATAAATGTTCTCATAAAATTCAAAGGCTGTATGCAAGTGATTGTCAAGTAAGAAGCAGTGGATGCAATGGTTTGCTACAAATTCATGGGAAATCAACTGAAAAGTGGCAGATAAGATAGTAGCCCAAAAGCCAAAGTTTTAGTAAGGTTGCCAGACTACTACTCAATATGAAGTAGAATTAATTGATTTATATTTGGCTACAGTTGTAAAGAAATCAAGGCAAGGCAGATGTAAATACAAAAGTACTGGGAGCTTGATTCTGTACCAGTTGAATCTTGTGAATATGGTCTCAAAAGACAGAAAAAGTAAGGAAAGGATATTTGGTGAAGAAGGGTCAAAATATCTCTGGAAATCACCTAAAAGCATCAGTCACAATAAAGGAGCACGGAAAGGATCTTTAAAGTCATGTGTCCTTAAGGATCAATGCTGTGATATTATAGACTCTTTTAAATCTTGATTTTTCATCGTCGTCTTAACATTAAATAAGATAAGCTGGCTTCAGCAGGATGCATTATGTTGTAACTAAATCGGTACTGTTTCTCAAGCTGGCTGTCTTGGCTATCTCCACACTGTGCTCTTGGGTGCTCCTTTTTGAGCATTGTCCTACTCATTTTTCTATGAGAAATGTGCTTCTTTCCAGCCACAGGGACTCAATACTTCTCCTGGCTCTTAAAAGTGTTCATGACAAGTATCTGCTTCCCTGTCCTAAAGCAATATCATCTGGCCATTTATGTTTCATAAGTTATATTCCAGTGGCTCACGGCATTCCCATCTCCACGTTATTGAAATTGGCTGCACTATGTGCATGGCAAAAGACTTCTCAGGCTGTGCTAATGGTAGTGTTAATTCCCCCTGTGTTCACATCTTTGCGTTCAGGGCAGCTTTCACTGTCTCATATATGCTGCTCCAAAATAGGTTATTCAGACTGGGTGAATGAACACAGGTGTTAACTTGGAACTAAGTCTAATTACCTGTGTTGTAACAATTTTGTCCCAAGGTAATAATGAGCATATTTTTTGCAATTCACTAATATTTTCCAAAACATTTAGTTGGTCTCTTCTATGCTTTCATAAATATCAAGATATTCCTAGATTTGTCTATCTATTATGATATTCCGTACTTGTTTGAATTTCACCTCTAATCTGAGCTTGTAAGCACATAAAAACACAGAAATAAACTCAAGAGTATGAAGTTCAGTGTTCATTTAATTTCTCCCTGTTCCTTTCATTTAAATAAACTCAATTGCTATCCACATTTATCTAATGAAAGAGGATACCACAGGGCACAGAATCCAGCTTTAGTCCCACTTGTTACAGATCACAACCTAAAGCTATCTTTCTTATTAAAATACATTTTCCCTGTTCTTTCATGTTATCATTTGCTTCTGACACAGTGTATCATTCAATGTTTGCAACAGAGTATGATTAAGGATGGGTGAGCCCAAAAAGATAAAACAAGAACAGGCCTGAACTCTTACCTGAAACTCATCTCACATGGCATATTTTTTAAGTCAGGTAAGTGGGTGGAGAATTATTGGAATAAAATTTAGTTTAAATTTTGATTCAATAACTGTTGGCAGAAAAGTTAGTATTAGCAAATGCTCCAAAAACAAATCCTGCAAGTTGCTTTCCACAGTTTATACACAAGTTTTAACTGTCTTGTTTAGGCTGGTGGGTGTGGACAAGGACATCAAGTGTTTTCCAAACGGATGTGAAAGGAGGACTGAATTAAGAGACAGCAACTGGTTCATTGTATGGGAAACCATCTTTTCCTGAGAACCCATCAGATTTTATTGGAAAAATTGTGTTACATCTCACATGCAGTTTTTGGCCTTGAGTACACATTTTAATTGAATTTCACAAGGCAATATAATTGGGGGAGAGATAAAGTAGGTTGGTACCAGGACTATCTTGAGAATATTCTGAGAAGAATTACACACAAAAATTGGAGACTTACTGGTGGCTGTATACAGTAACCCCATTGCCCTTGAGATTGGTGGAGGTGTCCAGAACAAGATTTACTTCTAAGAAATCAACAATCAAAGATGATCCAATGCCTTTACCCGGGATTAGTTAACACTTCTGACCCTCTCTCCAGTAGGGGGTGACTGTTATGAAATAAAGCATGTGAAAAAAATTAACACAGAAATTGGAAATGGGTGTTTGTAAATGGCTGGTAGAGATGCATCACTGATTTTACTGAAACTTATGATCTCGGTGTTCTTTGAACACTTCTGTAATTGGTTGGAGAAGCAGAATCTGTTTGTTGGAGAAATAATTTGTAAAAACTTCGACGAGCTGTTTTTTTGTTCTGGTTTGGTTTTGGGTTTGTTGGTTTTTGGGTTTTTTTTTTTTTTTTTTCTTGGTTGTTCATCAGCAGCTATTTGGAAATTACTAAAATTTGTGCCATGTGTTGAGGAAAGGAGTTCGGCATGAGCTCACTGACATTATTGGACACAAGAGAATATACACATGGGGTCAATGTTATGTATGAAAGCCACAGCAAAGAAAATTTAAGTAGTTCAGTGAGCAAAATATCTCTACTTTTTATAGCTTCCAAAAATAATGATTCTAAAATGGTGGTTCAGAATTTCAGGGTCAAGAATTATCCCATCCTTTCCTAAATGTGTAGGATGGGCCAAATCTTCCAGGTAGTCCTGTGCTTGTGAAGCAGCAAAAAGGAAAAAAAATCCTTAAAGTGATGTGTAAGTCCATGGAACCTGAGAAAGGCCAGCTGGGAGGAGATACATTCAGAAAGATACCTGATCAGAAAAGCCTGGGCAATTAATTTTTATCTTTATAGGCATCCTTGTTCCTGAGTAGGATCCCATTGCTTTCCTACTGGGCTGTCCCATAACCCCTTGAAATTAGTGAGTAGTGTTTTGTGTTTTCATTGTCTTCAGAGGTGTTTGGATAAGTCTTGCTTTCTGAATTGTCAGATAGAAGAGTAATTTCATTCTTTATCCTAGAAGATAGACCTGAAAGTTAAAGATTAATATTTCTCTCTCCCCCTGTGCCACCCCCACCCCCAAACAAATAAACAAACAAAACCCAAAACCCAAACAAAACCCAAAACAACAGTGGGCTGGGGTGTAGGCAAGGGAGAGGCAGATTTTTAGTATCAGGTAGGAAGGGAGATCATTGTTAATAAGAATCCTTTAACTGTGATCTTTTTGCCACAAGCCTGCGGTTCAAGTATAGTCAGAGATAACAAACACCCCTGAAAAGGTCCCAGATGGGTACTTTGAGTGTTACTGATAGCTCTGGGATGGGAAGCAGAGAGAATGCAATGACTAAGAAACCATAAGCTTCACAAAAGTGCTTGAATTATCTTTACACACACAGCCACGTAATCTCTTTTTATCAGATCTGAGAAGAAAGGAAATCCCTCATTCTCTTCGGGTTTCTCTCTCTCTCTCTCTCTGTTTCTTTCTTTNTTTCTTCTCTTCCTCTTTTTTTTTTTTTTTTTTTTTTTTTTTTTTTTTTTTTTTTTTTTTCCCAAAGAATCAGGCTAGGACTCTGCTCACTAGACTTTTTGCTTGATTTCTCCACTCTTCTCCCTACAGCTCTTGAGAGAGCAGAAGGAGTGCAAAAGGATGCAAAGGAGATCACAGGCTTGAAAATATGGGGATTTGTCAAATCCTCAGCTTGTGTAAATCTGAATTTTTCATTTGATTCCAGTGTTGTGGGATTGACTTACACTAACTGCACATTAGACCCATTATGTTCTGTAGCAATTTCTAGAATTGAAATCCCGCTTGTGATTACACTGATTTTATTAACTTTGCTACTTTTTCTCAATGTTAAAATAATGGGGATGAGGGGATTAAAACTCCTGATAACGTACTCTGCTGAAGCTGTAAGGAAAATATTCTGCTTTCTGAGTCATTTGCCCTGAGCTGACTTTCTTTTTTAATGGTTCAGGGGTTTCCTTCTTTAGCCATAAATTGCATGCAAATTCTTTTTGTGTGTGTGTGCCTGTGTATGACAGTGTGTGTATGTGAGCGTGCGTGTGTGTCTTTCAGAAGCTAAGCCAGAGAGAGAGGCTGTTCCTTTAAAGCAAAACTGAAAAAAATGCCTTCAGGCATCCTATTACAGTGGAATGAGCCAAGGATCAGGATTTGCAGCTCAGCTATATAAACCCAGCAGAATCTGGCTGATCTGACCAGTTTGCCTTACTGTCAAACGCATCTGTCTTTCACACACTCACAGGCAAAATTAGACAACGCAACTTCTCTGAGTTTTGACAGGACGGCAACAAAGTCAGAAGCTGGTAGCTGACTTTAACATCATATTTATTTCATGGAGACTGCTTACAGCGGGATCTAATCTCTGTCAGAGTCTGTAAGGTAAGTCTGTTTCCTTCCTGAATTAAAAAATCAGGAGCTCTTGTCCCAGACAAGTTTGCAATGACAGTGTTCTGTCATGACCCTCATAGTTATGACTATCAGTCAGAATAGTCAGGGATCCTGTTAAGGAATATTGTTGAATTGGAGCATGCCTGTCTTTAGTTTGTCTTTATTGTCCGGTGTAATAATAATGTCAGAAATGTCTCAATAACACCAATCTGATTTAGGGAATGAATGAAGGATGAGTTAGTTGAATGCTGGACATCTACAGAAATACAGACAGAAACCTAATTGACAGGAAGGGTAGAAAATCAGATTTTGAATTTCCTCTTGGCTACTGAAGTAATATAAATGTTTCCCCATCCTCACCTCGAGTGCCAACCTAAATCCACTTGCAGCTCTTAAACCTCCCAGGTAACTCCTCTTCCTATGCTATTGTGCAAGACTTGAAAAGAGTCAGGCCCTTTTCCTTTTTAATTTGCTGTCTGCACAGTTATTTGCACCGAAGCTTTTGTCACCTTCCTCCCTGCCCCCACTGGGCTCCAGTTTCATTTAGAAGTGTGGTAACATTTGTCTGCAGTGGGGAGCAAAAGACAAAGGAAGATTCAACTGGTATCTTATTACCAGTACTTAAATGGGTGGGTTCTGGGGAGTGGGAGGGTGAAGTTCTCGATCATCATGGAAAAATGGAGACACTTGCTTTACAGTGTGTCTTAAGTACTTGCTCCCTTGTGCACTGAGATTTTCTGCATGACTGTGTCTGCACTTACCAGTTAGGCTCAAATTGGCTTAAAATAGAGAAGCTGACTGGGAGAAGGTGATTGCACTTCATTTAGAAGTTAGGCCCACTTACTCAAAACTTTGTGTTACATCACCTTTGTAGAGTTTTCCCTGACTGATTTGCTCTCTGGCTACTAGGAGATAAGAGTTTTTGGCAGTTATTCTAAACTTCTGAAAAGTCTGTATCATGCTATGCAGGGGAAAGATATTTTCAGATTGAAATAATGGTGATATGTCCTCTTGCACAGTGGAGACAAAAAATTAAAAAGCGTAATAAAAATATTTATCAAATTTTCCTTCAGGAAAAAAATGGAAACCAATGAGATGCATGCGATTCTATGGACTGGGTAAAAGCCTTATTGTCAAGCTGTTGTGTTTTTTTTTTTCTCTCCCAGTTTATTTTTTTTTTAAATCATATTAAATAATGGGAATTCATTTTACATGCTTCCTGATTAATGCTGTATGTGGGTTTTGCTTTATTATGCTGGGGCTGCCTTTTAAAGCTGTGAAATCTTAAGGGTGCTGTAGTCCGAAAATGAGCTGGACAGTGGGGTCTAGTGACAGTTGTTTGAATTCTAGGAAGGCTTGCAGAAAAGTGTTATCATGTCTCTTGTGTTTTTTCTTACTGCTGTTGGGACCTCAGGAGCAAATGTCTGAACAAATGAAATTGTTTAGCCAAAAGAAGAGAATTGGTCTATCTGCAGTTCACCTTCCCTGGCAGTGAATGTTGAAGTATTTGGAAGGGTTATCAGGTTGTTCCTAGTGCATCCCCTTTGCAGCTGCTACACTTCTGCAACCATTTCTCAGGAAAAGATGTGCATCTGAACTGAGCAGGGCGATTAGCAGCTGAAAAGGGGCAGAGTGAGAGGGATGCTGTACAGGGGACTGTTTGCCCCCAGTGTCACTGACCTTATCACAGTTGCTCTCTTCAGTAAACTCTTGTTTGTTTCCCATATTTTTTGCTCATTAATTTTATCCTCTGGCTTCTTTCAGCCCAGAGAAAATTCTTTGCAAGTTCCAGTCCTTAATCCTATAACTACAGATACTTTATCAGTGTTTCCAAAGCTGTAGAAGAGCCAAAGGAACTGCTGAAAAGCATTCAGCCTGCAGATTAGAATGTCATATCTCATTTGGAGAGGAAGCTGACATTCTGCTGAAGAATGTCATCCAGGTACATTGTGGTGATAGGCATATGAAAAGAGAACCAACCAGTCCAATCCTCCTGAAATGATGCTAGAACTTACTGGGAATATACCTAAATTCAGGCCAAAAAGTGCTCTACAAAATTATGAGTAACTGTGTTAGCTGGAGACTCTTTGTTAATGGAACTCTATTCTTTTTTTTTTTATCCCAGCTCCTTAAGACTGGATCATTTCTCCTCAGTATTCACTTAACTATTGTGTTGCTAGAACAGCATTTCTAAAGGTGTTTGAAGTTCAGATTGGGTGGCTTATTTTTCATATTATTGCTCTTCATAAAATATATAAAAAACCCCAAAGACTATTAATGCATGAAGATGTTCTGACTTGCTATAAAGAGACTGTCAAAGTTTGTTCTTGAGTATTGTTTCACTTCTTGATAAGAAAATGAGATTAGCTGGCACAGTCTGTTCTTCTCGGGACTTTTTCATCCTTTTCAAGAGTGAAGCAGAACTGAGAAGCAAGTGTGCATTTGAAATAGTGATGTTGCTTTGGAGTCAGAGCTTTAACCCTTTCATCCCTTCTGGTAAAACCATTTAAAATACTAGACCTGCCTGTGCAGCTCTCTGCCATTTTCCTAGTACAACACAACAGTACATCTGTTCATCTAGCTTTGTAGACTGTCTTCAGATGTTTGAGTGGTGTTAAGTGGCAATGAAGTGTAATGGGTTGTATAATAGTTGTCTGGTGTAAATGGATGTCCCATATTGGCAAATCTGTAAGTGAGAAACAGTTGGCTGTTTCCGTTAGTGAACCTGGTATCTACCTAGGTTGAGTATTACATTTGGAAGTAAGTGCAAATGCAGAGGGTGGTGTCTGCTTCATTATCAGCTGCACATTTACCTGTTCTACCTGTGTAACATAGATTGAAACATGAGAAATTCAGAGTGGTTAAAAATTACTCTAATTTGAAGCCTGTGACTTGATATATTTGTCCTTGGACCCATGCCATCACAGTCTGCTAAGCCGAAGGGCCATTGACAGTTTTAAGGTCCAATGTCTCATAAAGCTCTAGGCTTAGGAAAGGATGATTTACATCACTGGAAAGTTAGAAATCTCAGTTTTCCAATAATAAAAAGGTATTTGTTTTGAACTGTGGCAGTTTGAGATATTGGGCTTTAAAATTGTGCTCTGATTTACCAACATGTCCTTTCTCAGACTTAATTTCTAGTGTGAATTTAGCACACTCTTCTCAAAGACTGATCTCTCATCAAAACCCATGGTTATAAACTACAGAAGTATGAAATTACTGTAAAATGTAACATCTACCCTTAGCAGTTTGAAGGAAGTTGCTGATGTAATATTGCAGAAAAATTATTGTTACTGAAGTAGGAAACTAAGGAAGACAGCAGTCTGAGTGAATTAAGTTGAGTAAATATTTATCATCACCCAGGCTCAGAAATATGCAAAACTAGTGCAAGCAATTGTAGGACTAGTAACTAGTAAGTTCTGGACAGGAAACATCATAACTTGAAGTCAAGAGCTGAAAAATAAGGGATGTGTACAGATCACTTATGAGTATATAAGATGTAATTTAATTCATTAAACTGCTTGATATCAAAGTGGACTTGCTGTCCATGGCTTCTATTGGTTTCGTGTAGGAGTTTGTTAGAAGTTGATGATGTTGTTACTACTGCTACAGCATTTTAGGGCCTTATTGTATTAGAAAGAGTGAATAGACATAATAAGTGATGCTCTCTGCCACAAATAACTTACAATTGCTATTATTAGCTGTTCAGAAAAGCTCTTTGTGTAGTGAAGAGAAAAAAAGAAGGAAGAAGGCAGTTCTTTGAGAAACAGGACCACCAAAAATAAGGAAAATGAACAATTCCGAGAGACAATCTTGAGCTGTCTCAGTTTCCACCAACCTCTGGGGTTTTTACAAGTGTGAAACTTGCCCTAACTCAGTGCTACTGTCCACTTGTGTGTTTGACCCTCTGTCCAGTCTCAGTTGAAGTTAAATGCCTTCCACATGTGAGAAAAGTTAAAACCTGGGCATTCTTCCAACTAGTATCTTTCAATGTATGATGTAATTAAACTGTGTGGAATGGGCAGACTGGGAAGGAGGAATCAGAATGGGATTCTGCCTGACAAGAGATGTCTCCTGATCCAGCAGAAAGTGTTCAGGCATTGAAAGAAGGAATATAATAGGGATCCTTCTGCTAAAAGGACAAAGTTTGAATTACTTAGTGTCTCTTTTTAACATTCACTGGAATGATCTAAATGCCCTTATAACTAGACATATCCTTAATGTAATATTTTACTGTATTTCTATATATGTCATTTATCTCTCTCTCTCCCCTGTATACTGCATATCCTGTTGCTGACAGAACACTGCCCCACACACACACACACATGCTTTCAGTGAGTATATCTGGAAGTAGACTTTAAAGAATACTAGTTAATATACATTATATCCCATAAAGTAACCCTCATAAACAAATGTGAGATTTTGCTGCTCAGGTTGTCAATGAGAATAACTTTCCATTTATGTTTGTGTTTGGCTTATGCATGAGTCAGTCACCAAAGAGAAATTCATCCTGAGTAGATCTTGTTGCAATAAATTTCTCCAAATTCACATCCTTAATTGTCTTGCCACTATAGTTTCAATTAAACTAAGGTTGGATGTTGCCAAGTTTTCAGAACTTCTAACTAGAGAGTCCCTGTGTGCGAATAGCCTGTGGCATTTTGTATTCTTTGGGTAGCGGAGAACAACGTTGCCAAGTTTGCATTCAGTCATCCATCACATATTAGCCTACTGGAGGTCCATTCTTCCCTAGCAATAGGGGAGCTCTGCTTCCTACTTAGAAAGATTACTCACACAGAAAGCTCTTTCCCCATAACCAGAACTGCACAGGGAAGAAAAAGGAAGCTTTCTTCAATTCATAGAAGTGCTCAGTTTCCAAACTTGACAAAAATGATATTGTTTTATGCTTAGAAAACATATTCTTTTTAGTAATTGAGTAGAAAGGGCAGGGTGGTAGAACAGAAATCTTTAATACAGATTTTAAAAATAATTGCTTGAATCATAGGCACAACAAAGGTCTATTGTAGTAGTCTGCTTCTTCCCCATGCCATGCTGTAGCATTGACTGTATGTGTATAGATATCAGCCAAGATACTCAAAGGAGTCTGAAATTGGGTGCCCGGGGAAATTCCACTGTAATGATTTTGCTTCAATTAAGTACTTGAGCATTTGTCTGTGCTTTATCCCAAGAGGCACTAGAACACCATAAGCTCATAAACCTAAAATTACAAATGCTAATTTTCTTACAGGATTAGGATATTAAGCATAATATGAATCTAAACTGTCTTGATTCTTCTTTAAATTTATGCTCTTTTACACCACTCTGGCAGCACAAAGCTAAAAGGGGATGTAAATATCTTCTTTTGAGTATACACGAAAATTAAACTGTGAGATTGTTTCCCTGTGTGCCCATCAGAACCAGCCAAATAGTTGTTTCCACCATTAAGGAACTCCTGCTGGAAAGGGATTAAGAAAAAGATTTATTTCCCAGAAGGAAGTTTGCTTTTCATTCCCAAGAAATTAAAAGAACTGGAAACAGACAGATTTTGTCAATCAGTTTTGGGCTTGTCTCAAAGACAGGAGGCAGGGTTAGTGGGTGAGAGCGCCAACTGTGAGCTGAACACTTGTGACTCTGGTGTTCTGCCTCTTCGGTTTGATGAAAAGCCTTTATTCTAACAGGAAAGGTTCACTTTCAGTATGTGTTGTACACTTCAATGTAAGACCTTATTGGTTATCTTCCTTCTTCTCCTGGTGTGATCTCATTTTGTCAGAAGTCAGTTTGTAAGGCTTTCCAAAGGAGCTCAGTGTCTACTTTGCACTGGTTCTTTGTTTTTACTGGTTCTTTTGGAAAGCCAGCCCCTTTTGGATATGCTGAATCCTCCTAAATAGTTTCTCTGTTCTGTGTGACAAACATCTATGCCAAGAACGATATAAAGGTAGCCTGTGATGTATAGGCAATCCATTCCTCTTAGTGAGACACAGTGTAATGCATATTTTTCCTTTACTTGTGGCTTGTACTTCCCTTCTGCGTTGCTTGTACAACAGTAATTCAAGTCTAACTCAGAATGAATGCTGCACACTGTAGACTACAAGTCAAATGAGAACAGGATGCATATTAAGGGAAAGGTCTCAGATAATTTTTCTTATTGAAGTATTTTGGCAATGTAAATAGTTTACAGGAAAAAATGCCTGGCATTTCCCATGATGAGCACTCCTTATGATTGTCCTATCTATTTTTCCAGTTTGGTGACCGAGTGAAGTGTTTATAGGAGAATATACCATCTACAAGCCAGGGAATTTATATTTCCACTACCAAGTGTTAATTATGATGTAGACTTATACACTTTACAGGTTAGCAAGTCAATCACGGTTATCCAGCACTACAAGTGCTGCAGTTCCTGGTTTGATGGAAAGAATGCATGACCTAGAGAGAGCGCCATTTTCAAATGCATTAGACATTATTTGTATTTTGTCATTCTCAGGCCATTATTTCATATACTGTTTATTTGCTTTAGTAGTAGTCACTGGGATTTGACAGAGTCACTGGCAAGGAAATATGGTTTACTACCAGCCAGCCATGTGTGCCTGTCCGTGTTTTCCCCATCACTGGGCATGGTGCCTAGGCTCTTGCATCTTGGGGAATTCTGTGTCACTGTCCCATCTGCGTTCTCAGCAGCCCCTTGCTTCTGGTGTTGTAATCTGTGTCAGCGCTGAGGAAGGTCAGTTTGGACACAGAGTTCTTTTTTTTTGGTTTGGTTGGGATCCCTCTAGATTTGGGTGTGATTACATTTCCTCATTTCTAATGGCCCCACTGGCACTATTCAAATGGGTGAAGTCTCATCTGTAAGAAAAGGGAACTGATCCTGAATTAATACAGTGCTTTCCAGCTTGTGGCCTTGTTGTGGTTTAACCAGTTGGCAACTAAGCACAACACAGCCACTCACTCACCCTCCCCACTCCCCCCTCCCCGGTGGGACGGGCAAGAGAATCAGGGAAAAAAAGAGTAAAACCTATGGGTTGAGATAAAGGCAGTTTAATAGGATAGTAGAGAAAGAGAAAATAATAATAATAATAAATAAAATAACAAATTTACAAAAAGAATATACAAAACAAGTGATGCCCAATGCAATTGCTCACCACCCGCTGACCGATGCCCAGCCCGTCCCCGAGCAGCGATCGCTGTCCCCACAGCCAACTCCCGCAGTTTCTATACTGAGCGTGACACCATATGGTATGGAATAGCCCTGTGGCCAGTTTGGGGCAGCTGTCCTGGCTGTGCTCCCTCACAGCTTCCTGTGCACCTGGCAGAACATGGGAAGCTGAAAAGTCCTTGACTGGTGTAAACACTACTGAGCAACAACTAAAAACATCAGTGTGTTGTCAACATTATTCTCATACTAAATCCAAAATACAGCACTATAGCAGCTACTAGGAAGAAAATGAACTCTGAATTAAGCTGAAACCAGGACGGGCCTGACTCACTTCTGTACTATTTATTTTGCTCAGAACATGTGCAGGAACTCTTAAACTGTGTTTGTTTCTGTGTATATACATAAAACTCACACCTGATATAAGAAAAGTATAATTCCTATAAATAGACATACGCTCTATGTATCCTATAATCCTAAATCCTAATATCCTATTAATATGCCCTACTACACTGACAAAAAGGAGGCCTTGATGTAAATAAAAATGGAGTCTATGGTGCCTAACTTCAGCAGTTTCACCTGGGGAGGGAGCTCTTTCTGCTAACATGAGCAATTATTATTTCACTTTGGTATGGGGTCTTGAATATGCGTAGAGTATACCTGCTTGACATTGTCTTAAATACATAGTAGAGAAATTTCTTTTTGCAGAGGATGCCTTGGCCTGATGTGATTTCGTTTATGCCAAATATATATACCTTATATTAGGTCAGGAGTACGGCTCATGGAGTAACATGGGGATAAAACCAGTCTGACAGAGAGGAAATTAGAATCCACAGAGCATTTTTCATGCATAGAATGGCACTTCATTGTCTGCATTATTCCTTGTCCGCTTCACTTCAGCTTGCATTTCTGAAGGGACGGCTTTTTTCTATGCAGACTTCAGAGGCTGCCAGCCAAATTCTCGTGTGACACAATTGCATTGATTTCACTGGAGATCTGTTGCTGGATAATTGAGCTCTATATCCCTTCTTTTATTCCACAGCTCAAATTGCTGTCAGCTAAGACTTTAGCACAGACAGGTCTCAAGTCACTGTGGGCTAAGAGAATGAGGTCGGAGCGTTGTTGGTGGAGGTCTCTCAAGTCTCCCATTAGTGTAACAGTGCCCAATTTGTTGACATTTGAAACAGCAGTGCAGATTTTTGTCTGAGTTCAGTCACCATTACGACTAATCACTTGCTCAGGGCTGTGTATACGGCTGTATTTTCCATTACATTACGTAAGTGCTTCTGCTCTACATCAGAGCACTGAGAAACATCCTCAGATTGGACTTTTTAACAACAGTCTCCTCTCTTTTTCCAAATGCCTTGCATCCAATTTGTTTCATATTTTGTGAATCTAATTTATATTTTATTTTCTCTTGCCAACCCATGGTTGATTTCACTCCATCTTCAGTCTTCGTTATATATTTTGTTCTACTAAGACTTTGCCACCCTACCCTAGGTTGCCAAAGATGCAAATTCTTGATGCTACCACATCTGACAGAACTAGGCCAAGCAGACATCTAGCCCGGGGGCTATTCCTGGAAGTCAGGTTTCAAGGAACTCCTTCTGTGGTCTCGTGAGTTTAAACAATGTGCACATTGCTGCACGTTGCGGATGCTAGGACCAAGGACAGAGGAGCTCTGGTGGGCAGGAATGGCTGCCCAAGTAACCGAGGAATTGTTTTAAAAGCAGAGAGTTGTCTGGGGAAGGGATACCCATATGTTTTCCCAGCTTCTTTCAAGAAGATGACCAAAGTCTGCTAATGAAAGGAGGCAAGTAATGATATTTCTGATTGCCAAGAATAGTACAGGCTTTTATGACTAAGTTCGGAGACATTTTTAGATATGTCATTTTCATTGCTTGAATAATTATATGGTTAAATCAAAGTAAAATTACAAACTGCATGCAAATAACTGCAATGAATTCTGAAAGTACCCTGCTGCCTGCTGACCAATATCATCTGTAGCAATTCACACTTTTTAAATACTTTTTGTTATTCCAGATCATTACACATGTAAATTATTTGTGCTCTTAGTTACAGCAAAGTCATTCAAACAGAATAATTCCACATCACTTGCCTCTGTATGTGACGTTAATTCAGCTAAAATAACTTTAAATATGGAAAAGTGTGATGCTGGGTGTATGGATAGAATTTTGGCTAACCTCTTCCTTCTGACCTCCAGGAGAAATTGAAAAAACAGCTTCATCAGAGATGCTGTGCAAAACAACGTTGTCTCAGTGTGCTTAGCCTATTCACTTGTGTACTATGTGAATATGTGTTTAATATGTCAGTGGCTCATAGTTCTTATAAATGCAAAGATCCTATTTTCTACTGCATAGTTTTCACCAATATTTTTGGTGAGTTTATTAATTTGGAATCTGCTTTTTATAGCATATCACCTATTTATTCACCAATTCATATTATATTTATCAAGAGTATTGATGATTCATTTCCTGCCTCATTATCTGTAGAAAAGCTGATGTTTGATACCTCAGTTGTGAATTTTAGGGACAAATGAGGCTGTTCAGGCTCCTATCCCCAGAACTGGCTGCTGCTTTGTTCTCAGAAACTCTTGCTCAGTGTGAAAGGAGTAGGAAGAAAATTCAGAAGTCCTGAATTTCTGCTCCTCCCATCTCATCACAAAACCATCTAGAACTTTGTGAATTGGGATGTGGAAAACCTATAGGTGGTTTTGGAACAGACACTGTGGAGAAGGGTCTAGAAATGAAGCAGAGCTTTGTATGTGGAATGAACGTAAATTGCTGTGATTCATGCAAAAAAGCACACAAACTTCATAGTTTGAAACTGCATCAGCAAAGCCCTCAAAATAATTCAAAGTGAAGTCTCTAGTGTCTACCCAGAAAATAATGAGCTCCTGACAAAGTGTAACTTGGCAAAGAAACTTTCCAAAGACAAGTTTAGAAAACCGTAGATCTTTTCCAGCTCTGCGTCTTTGCTATGAGGAGGAAAAAGCCAAGAGAACGAGTGAATGCTTTTGCTATTAGGAAAGGCTTTATTAAAAGGTACAGTACATATTTCGGAGGCAGAGTGATTTCTGCTGTGACATTACGTGCAAAAGCTGCTTTTGCTGTGAAAGGAGTTTTTTTATATTGTAAAGGGCACTAATCTAGACCTCAGTGTCTATGGCAGCTCTCCTATGGACCTGATTCAATTCCACATTTAAAAATCCAGAGCTCCACATATGTCTTCAAAGACTAACAGGTAAAACTGACTTCTGTGCTGTAAATGCAGATGAGGGTTTCAGCTGGAAACTAAGCAAAAGGAAGGTGTGAACATATTCCTTCTGCTTTCCATGGAGTCCTTCTGAGATGACCCATTTCTATAGTTCTGCTTCTGTTTTTAGAACAGTGACAGTTTTTCTGAATCCATTGCCCTTGTTGCTGTTCACATCACTGATGTGTCCTGCTGTTTCTAATCCACAGTGTTTGTCTAGGCTTTTTTCTTCCAGCTCTGAAAGCTACAGTAAGAGCAGAGATTGCTTTGCAGATGGGAGAAAAAAAAGTATTTAGCAGATGCATAGTCCTGTCTTTTTTCTTTTTTTCTCTAAAGTTTGTAGCAAATTGCTCTACTTGGCTGATTGCTGTGCTCCCTGCCATGAGTCTGAATGCAGCTCAAAAGCACCCCACTGACCTGCTTGTTTTGTTTCTCTTTTCTGAGTTCCCATTTCCAGAAATTGATGCTCAAGTGTCCAAGCTCTTAACAAAAAACCAAGCTCCAAGGGCAGACTGAATTCCCTGTTAACTTGTGCTTCATCTCAGTCACTGGGAGCTAGAACAGATGGGGTTTTACTGGTAGATAAACTGAGACACACCAGATGATTTATAAAGTAATTTCAGTGCAGGATGCCTGAGTTTCAGTCCTATAGTTCTATAGTTATCTCTTCTAATTCTGTTTCTCTTTTTTAGTTTATATATAACATGTTTGAGTAATCTGCCCTATGAAATAACTAGCTTGTTTCTTGTGGCTTGTATAAAAATCCTTCTGAGGTTTGAGCTGGATGTAGGATTCTTCTTTACTTCCCGTCTGAAATCATGAGTCACTTCAGTTGTGTAACAGCAGAAGATGTTGCTGTACAATGGTGGATACAGCTCATCATGGAGGAAGATTGTGTGTACATGTGTGTATGAATGATTCCTCTGATTTCATAAAACGTCTGGAGACTGTTACAGATGAAAGGGCACTCTGTAGAAATAAGATAATTAGCTGGACCCATGTATTTTGTTTCAGTTGCAGATTTTCCTCAAATTTTCTGGTGTGTTTCTCTGTGGGTTTTGTTAACCTTATCATTTATTCCCATGGTTTCATCTTCTTTGTCTGGTAATTGGCTTGGCACATCCTATGTTTTGGTTTCAGAATAAGTCTTCAGTTTTCTATTGTTACTCTAGAATTTCAAGCAGTCAGGTAGTTATCTGCATATTTGCTACACATCTCTGGTCAGACTTTCTTCTTCAGTGCAGAAGACATTTCCCCATCTGTGATTCTTTTTCTGCCTTGCATTGCAGGGGATAACACTCCAGTTCTTTACTTTTTACTTATGTATTTTCTGGCAATATTATAGCACTCTTCAGGTAGATGTTTCATTATGGAAATGAGGATTTGACAGTAGCTTTCATGTGAAGTCCTTGGAATACTTAATTCACCAAGACATACATTCCCCCTGTGAGGTTTTACCGGTGGATAAACTGAGACACAGCATATGATTTATAAAGTAATTTCAGTGCAGGATGCCTGAGTTTCAGTGCTCAGTTCTAACCACAAGACCACACTATTAATCCCAAGGTTGTGAGCACTTTCTGGAGTCTCTGCTGAGAGCACATGGTTCTGTGGAAACTCCACGCATCCAGCCCTAACAAGCCAGCTCTATTTAGGTTCATTTCTCCCATTATGGTTCAGAAAACTTTGAGATGGCTGAGCCTTGGTTGGGAAGCTTTTGTCTCAACTACTATTGAGACGTAGTTTTTCTGGGCCTGGGGAATTCATTCAGTGGGAGACCTGGTCATTCTCACTCTGCAATCATAGCATAAGGTAACAGTCTATGCCTCACCATTCCATTGAACTGTAACTCCCAGATGAACACATTCTTTGGCTGCCCCATATATCGGTTTATCTCAAATTTTATTTCCATTTTGATTTTCCCATCAGTCAGCAGAAGACTTCCTAGTAAGTCCATCTGGAAGTTTGTATTCCCAGTTTTCATAAAGGAGAGTCTCCACTGACCAGAGATCCATCCTCACAACACCACAAACCGAGGCTCTGTGGTAGAGCAAAAGTGAGCTGCGTGCTCCCTTGCCTGCCATCATCTTCCACATGTCCCTGCAGGACAAATCTGAAGATACGTGCTCCTTTTCTTATGCTGCCTGAGTAGCAGGACCCAAATCACACCAACATACAAGATGCTGTTGTGAATGTCCACTGAAATATATTTAAAAAAACCCAAACAACTCCAAATGAACATTTGTTTGTTTTTTTTCAGCTCAGCATTCAAAGTTTCACCTCTTCACATAATAAAGAGAATAAATCTAATTTGTAAAAAAAACACCTGTGCATTTTATAGATGGAGCATTTTCATTTGCTGGGCTTTGCATCTCTAAGGCAGAAAGAAGCAGCAATATAAACCATGTGAGACATTACTTCAGCCAGCCCACTGCAGTTTGCATTATTGCCTCAAACTCATTTGGTGGCATCCTTTTTACATGATCTTATCCTTATTTTGCCTCAGACAAAAACCGTATTTTTAAAAAAAGTAATACAGAGACGTATTTTTAGCTGTTGTGAATCACTGGAGTGCCACAGGTCAAAGTCACCATCTGGTCTAACATGGTTTGTAGGAAAAGAGAAAGTGGAGTTGGCTAATACACCAGAACAGTACAATCAAATTAGAAAACTGAGAAATCTGAGTGTCTGTCTTCTCTGCTCCCCCTCCCCAGCTCTTCTTTCTTCTCTTTCCCCAGTCTTTCAAGCTGTTTGTTTCACATCTTGAGCCAAGATGGTTTCCAGCCAAACATGCTGAGGGTTTGGGGGTATGTTATTTATCTGTAGTTACAATACTTTTTTGTATAATAAGCAGAACTTGCCTTGCAAACAGATGAGTCAGTGTCCTCAAAGATGGTAAGAAACAAAAAGGTAATTGGACGACAAGTCAGTCATCAATAAAAAGCTTTTGGGCTCTTGGACCACTATTATTGAAGCATTTTGCTACCTGAAAAATCAGTTTGCTGTCTAATGATGTAATAAAATGCACTGACATGTCTTACTTCCCCATAGGCCCATCTCTGCACTTTTAGAGGTGTAAATTAGCATAAGATTATTCCTCTTTCTCCTCCTGTCCTGAGATGAAGGAAAGCATGGGCTCTGTAGTTTCTCTTTCATAATGATTTTCACTTAGTAATTGAAGTCCATGCTGCTCTGAGTTTTATTAGAAAAAAGAGGTTGAAGAAATTATTGAGATGACAAACCATAGCAGAAAAAATTACTGGTTTCAAAGAAGATTCTCTCAAAAAAGTTTTTTCAGGATAGAATGGAACTTCCTCTCGAGAAAGGGAACTCCTGAAATGCTGCTGACTATATTTTAGTTTTCTTCATGCTGAGTTTTCAGAATCAAATGAAAAATGGCATCTTTCAAAGGCAAAATATGTGTTGTGAAAAAATTTTCAATGAGTTGCACCTGTTACTTTATCACCATTTAGTCACAGTTCTTTTATAGTGCTCTTTTTATAGAGCCAACCTTTATACTCCTGTTTGGTTGTTCAGACATCCAATGGAGTGGACAGTGAAGTACTGAATGAAATTATCCAGAATGAGAGGAACAGTTTTTATTTTTTTCCTAATATAGGGGATCACCGATGCCACCAAATAACTAATATGAAATAATGTAATTCTAACAAGGACATCTATTTAACAGCAGATATCTTACAGTTTAGGAGCATCTTTGAGTGCTTACAGATAAATCAGTGCAAAACAACTTGAGCTTTGCTCTTACGCTTCACAAGCTAAGCTGACCTTGGGTGTGTGTCCTGCAAGGGACCTTAGTAATGTTTTAGTTATAACTCACTCTTTCCCTGGTGTCAGAGCTGAGATGGTGTTCCTGCCACACAGTAAGGGGTATTACAGTGCATTACAAAAGTTGTCTGAGCTGCAGGACAAAAAATATTCTTATCCAAGGGCCTAAGTCTTTCTTCAAGTCAAATAGAAATTGGGGGAACATTTTAGTTTACCTACCCCATAATGGAACCAAAGCCTAGTGTTTTGGTAAAGGATTTCACTATTGCAGAAGGTAGGTGCTGTGTCACCCCAGCAGTGTGAGGCATAGGATGGTTTCTGGGAGGCTTGTGCTATTTGGATAGTGCACTGTGATCCTTCAAGGTGAAATTTGCCACATGGATGTGTATAATTAGTATCTGCCACAGGGTTGGGCTCTGTAGAAAATTTGAAAATAGATTGAGACCTTTGTTCTGTCATCTGAGAATAATTAATACCTTTCTTGTGCCCCTTTTCCATCTTATTCCCCTCTCTTTTTCCTGTTGGATAAAAAGAAAAGAAAAAAAAAAAAACAATTTATTTATTCACTTCTCAATTCTGCCTGAGACTGTTTTTAAAAGACCCTTCTTTTGTGAGTTTAATCAGATGCTTGATAACAGAAAAAGCGTTGCTAACTAACCCGCGGTACAAAGAAGCCCCTTCAGAGGAACACATGACCTCATCGACAGGATTACTCTATCACATGAATTCAGACTCCATCGCACACCCCAAATAAATGTTAGGCTCCGTTTGCAGCGAAGTGCTTTATTTGCCTCCATTCGGCAGGGCATATGCTTTGCCAATGTCTTCCTCAGTCGCTGGGATTAAACATGTATGGAAATTCAGCATGAGAGGCAGATCTTCCTGGTCACAAATAGCCTGCCATGCATTCAAAAGCTGCTGGCTGGACCGTGCCTTTGGGCCATTGCCCTCCTGGAACCAGTGAGCTCTGGCACAGGTTTGCAGTCGTGGAGCAAGTCTGGTTTTCGTTCACAGGTCCCATTGTCTGTCTTGGTTTTGTTGGGTGCTGAGAGCCTTGGCAGCCAGGAGCTGACTCTGGGAAAGCTTGTGGGGTCACACACAGTGCTTCCAAAACTAACCCTTTGCCAGAAGGTGGCATGCATCTCTCCCTAATATATGTGACACCATTGTATAGCCTCTGCTTTCAGGGTTCCTAGCACCTAATATTGGACAGCACCAATATCCTTAGGATATCCTTTTTATAGTCGCTTCTCAGGAAGTGTGTGGATTTCTAGCCAGGTGCTTTGAAATCTCAGTTTGGGTATAAAGACGTTGCTTGTATTGCCCCTGTGAATGAAGAGGAGAACATGGAGAGCAGTGCAGCCTCCCACCCTGGCATGCTTTTGCTGGACCAGGTATAACAGCAGAGACCTTAGGGCCTCCAAAAAAAGGCAGGAAATGCTTCTGCAGTTGTTGAAGTAATTTTAACTAAAACACCAAGATCCTGCCAAGTCAGAAGCTGGAGGCATATTTGGTATAAGCCACATTATCCATAGTCAGGAGCCCATGAGCATGCTGGAAGGCAACACATTTGCAACTCAGACTGAGATGTAGTATTTATTTGTCTCTAATTATGCACATTTAACATGAGAGATTAAACGACAAGTTATGAGCATGTTCTGATTAATTCTGTATTACACATCTAAGTCATTCAGCAATTATCTTGATTCATTTTGAATTCAGATAATTTTATTAATTCCGGTGGTACCAAAAATGAGTTATTAAGAGCTTTTGATTCCTGTGTTTAGTATGGGTCTCTTCCTGAGTCTGGTTGGCTATATGAAACAACTACATAATGCTACATTGGATGCTTCTCATATAAACAACTGTGTTTAAATAGCCATAAGACTGACAAAAGCCAAGAGAAGCTGGGATATTCTAGGATTCAGCAGATGCCATTTCCTTAGGGTCTGATCCTGTAAATGTGATTTCTGTGTAACACTTGTTATACCTGTTGGTGGGACAACAGATGTTGCAAAACCTTTTTCTTGAGGTTTTCCAGTTGATGTTCATGATCATTTTGATTAAATGAGGGTTCAGGCTATCCTGGTTTCAGCTTAATTCAGAGTTCATTTTCTTNTTTAGGGTTTTTTTCGATTCTCTCCCCCATCCCACCAGGGCGGGAGTTGGGTGAGCGAGCGGCCGTGCGGTGCTAAGTTGCTGATGGGGTTAAAGCACACCACAAGCCATTATGAGACCATCATGTTGCAATACCTGCTGTGCCTTTACATTTCTTTAACGGACAGCAGACTGCTTTTCAGCATGACAGCCTGAATGTACAACTTTGAAGCTATCTGCAGGAGGCAATGTTCAGGGGTAGCAGCCCCTCACGCACCCTGCAGGAGTTGTGCGAGGGCAGTAAGCAGAGCAGAAGGTGTGTGGGTTCTGCCACATCGCTGGCTGCCCTGCACTGCTGGCTGTGTGAACTGCGGCAGGGGCCATCACTGCATACCACCCCAACACACTCGAAACGGAAATCTCCTTATAGTAACACAAAACATTTCCATAAGACTAATCTTCTTTTTATAATGTTAAACACAGGTTTGTTATTTTATTTCCCTCAATGGTGGCTGGCCTTTGGAATGGCTCCAAAGAAAGCACTGAGTTTATTCTATAAATAATTGCATAGGCGTGGCCTTAACAGGAGCATCTTATACCCAGCAGCCCTAAACAACATGGTAGCTATTTCAGAGCAGCTCTGCTCTAGCCAGATTGTATAATTTCCAAAGGCATCTCATTTGCCCTTTTCACCATCAATCTTGTCTACGGTCTACCTGTAGCCTATTTAGAATGTGGCTACTATTGTTTAACGCACTTGGGGCTTCATCTAATATAGGTAGTAAATAAATGAATCAAGAGACAACTTCTGGCATGAAGATCATAGAACTTAGGAAGAAAAAGTGAGAGTGGGGAAAATCTTTTCATAGTGGATAAACTGAAGAATCTCTCTAGAGGAACAATTGGAAACATAAAAAGAATTAAGTAATTTAGTTCGGTTATTTGCATTTTGTTTGGGGTGCTAACCTGCCATAGACTTATTAGAAATCAGGATGATAATTGATTTGGCTAAACTCATGCCAGAAATTAGGAATTACCTCAAATCTCACAAGTCCCAGCATGGTGCCGTTTCCACACACCTGGCTCTCTGAGTCCTTGCTCTTTTGTTCTTGATGGAATAGCAACAGCAGCAGTAGTATGTTCAGGCAGAATTTCTTTGCTTTTCTCATCATCAGCCAGGTAATTCCTAAGAAACATAAATCAAAAAGCTCTTTAGGACTATGAAACTAGAAGGCACCTCTTGGTTGTTGAGTTCAATATCCTGTTATTGCAGGCACCTCATCACACCATCTTTTTCACTTCTGTTTAATTTTTTCATGTTTTTAGCCATCCATTTTCTCCCAGCTGTATCTCTGCTAGCTGACTTAATTTTTCATTTAATTAATGAGATTTGCTCATTATATTTAATACTTTATTGATCAAAGGCATTACTGATAATGGAAGAAGACCACCTCTGATCTCTGAACTTTTGCTCTGCTTTGAAAAACAGCCAAACTCATTGTTTAGTTTGGAAACGTCTGTTCCCTCTCTGAGATCCTGAACAACGATAGACCTAGAGAGATTTTCCATGGCTAAGAGTACAAAACTTTTGAAACAAAGTAGTTTATAATGGAATAATCATGCTAATTTAACTCCAAATAGTCACTGTATGACAGAAGGTTTATTCTCTCATGAGGCTCCTTTTATGCTTATCATTTGGAATTTACCATAGCTCTTTCACATTTTTATGCATGTTGGCTTCAGTGGGTTATTTCTCCTTCCCCTTTTGTGGCACCGTCATGCTGATGGCTTTGAAATATGAGCCTTTGCTAAATTCTAAATTGTACACAAAGCTATTAATTAAAATTCCTTCCAAAACAGCCTTGGTAAAGCCCTCTCTATATGCTGCTTTTCAGCCAAGGTAGAATGGGTGGAGGCTAAAATGAATCCAAATGGTTTTATTTAAAGACAATGTACAGTAGGATCTGTGAACCAGAAACTGTACAGCTTCCCAAAAGTAGAAATGTCATCTAAGAGCTGAAGCCAAAGATGAAAAATTAACTGGAGTGAAGAGTTCACACTTAGCTGAGTAATGCTTAATGCAGGACCTCAGGGGCTGGATGGGGCAAAAAAAAAAGTGTTTATTTCTTTTAGTTGCTGTTGTTTGAAACAGTCTGAGGTATAAATCTGATCACAGTTCTAGTGATCACCAGGATCTACTTTAGTGTTCATTTATGGTAATCTAAGATTTGTTTTGTTTTTATTAGTAATTCCAGTGGTGTGGACAAGGCTCTCAGAATGTATGATGGATGCATTCTGCACATGAAAACTCTAATCTAAGACAGCTAAGAAATCAGTCATGAAATAACTGTGAAAATCAGTTCCCAAGTCTTCATTCAAAGTGCCCATATTTGTAAGTGTTCTCAGTCCCATGAAAGGGACTGCTCTTGAATGTGTGGTGCCAGCACTAAATGAAACACAGGTGGCTTCAGGGTGTATCCAGAGCTCTGAGTTGCGGGTGCTTACCCACATCAAACACAAACTGCTAGTTTGCCCTTAAATGAAAAGGATTTAAGTCATAAAGACAGATTAATGAAAAGGAAAGTAAGATATTAGGGTCTGGTGCTGTAAGGTGCTATAAATGTCTTCTGGGAGGTGCTTCTATTTGAACTACTATAATGGGATTCAGCAAAGTTGGATCAGCTTCATCAGTCTTGCAGTGGGTAAAATACTTGGGCCTAAATGCAGAGGCTTCTAGGAGCTTGGATGTCTCAGTGCCGGCCTCTCTGTGTCTCAATTTTCCATATTTGAAATGGAGGAATGACGCTTTGTTTGTCCACTATAATTACAAAATATTTTGGAGAAAAGGCTGTCTGCCACACCTACGTGGATGCCATGGGGCCTTTGTTCTGGGGCTATGGACATCACTGAATCTCTTCTCTAACAGAAACTGGATTTCAGTACCTATACCACCTTTATCTTCAGATTTCATACTTCTGTAGTGAAATAAATGTGTTTTAAAACTTCTTTCCCAGTTGTTTCCTCTCTGCATATTTCTCAATGCTGTTGTTGCAGAGGGTGCTTTCTTCCTCTCTTTCACTGCTATTGGACATCCACAGACAGCAAGATCTTTTTCATTAATGCTTTCCTTTTAACTTCCAGGAAGGTTCAGTCTGCAAATGCAGAGCTGGGTGAGGTGGCAAAGGCTTTAAAATCAGTGCCTTTGCATTTTGCTATCTATAAAGAGGGGGGAAAGTGTGGGGAGTGGTCACTGAGTCCAGATCCATAGTTGTTTGTAAGTTTTCCAGATGTGGGATTTCTTCTGTAGAAAACTGTAGAGTATATGCAGGACATTTTTTCTTCGTGAACTGGCCATGGAGATAGAAGTGAAGTCGTCTGAGTATAGATTAGAGGCAAGTCTTCACAATGCAACTGGATGGATTACAGGTTATCATACTGCAATTTATCTGTTAGAACTTTTGAGAATAAGGGAATTGGCTTCTTTCTTTCTTCTTTGATAGTTATGATCCTCTTTTTCTCTCTTCATGTAGTTGAATTAAGATTTTGAAGGAAATTTCTGAATTATGAGTATTTCCCTTTGGATCTTCACATCCTAAGGACCTACTAATATCTGTGGTATCTAATTGGCATTGAAACAATTGCAGCATTTTTTTACACATACTTTTCTGTAAGCCTTGGGGAACACAATGGATTTTCTGAATTACTGTAGATTTGGCTTCCTTAAAATTCTTCTTCTTAGAACAAATACAATGTAAGTAAAGAAGAACAAGAAAAAAAAGCAACAATTTGGCTTTAATAATTTCTGCTGGAAAGATTCAGTACTGGTGGGTTAGGACTGCTATGAATTTCTGCTCTCCACTGTGATTTAATGTAGTTTGACCTACACTGAGTATCGCTGCTGATTCTTTTGCCCTATTGGAATTGGGAATGGAAAGAAAATTATTTTCTGTAGTTATGAATGTATGGAAACAACAGTGAAAGATTATGAAGTCAGAACTGTTCATATTTTGGCCTGCCATGTCAAAACTTACAACCCCTCCCCCAGTCTTTTTGAGAACATTTCAGTTTACTTCAGACTTAATCCATCTGTGTTTGAGAAGATGCCTGGAGCCTCAAGAGTCACGTGCTCTTGGCAAAGCTATATTAGCACTTTTTCTTTAAAAGGTTGCATCTTTTGAAGCCTTGCCTTGTAAAAATGCACTCTGGCAGACGGTTTAAATTTATTAATCCTCTGTAACACCACTGCTTGTATTCCTTGTAAAAAATGCACAAATTCCCCATGTCTGCAAAGAGGGAGTATTCCAGATCAGATCAAATTCCTAGTGTGGCTCTTTTTTCTGTATGGCAATAAATAGAGAAGGTCACCATGATATCATGATGCCAGTGCTTATGCATGTGCACTGCTGGATACCCCAGTCTTGAGGGAAGAGTTGCCCAGATCATGCCTTGGTGGAATTTCTTGAAATATGAAGTTTCTTCAGTTAACAGATTACAGAAAACTATTTTGGGGTTAGCAATTAACAAACCTCAAAATGCACTGTTCTGTGTTTTCTGTAGAGGGCTATGACTCTTTTCCAACAGAGTCTTCCTTTCTGTCAGAATCCAGCCCATTGCTATTTTTATGCAGATTTTAACCAGATTTGCTTGAATCCAGTACATGCTGACAATAGTTGATCCCCTCCTGCTATAATGTTGGAAGTATCCGTTTAGAGAGGAGTTGTTTCCTTTTTCCTGTCTTTTTTTTTCCTGCCTTCTATAAGTCTAATTTCCAAGTCACGACATGTAGAGGGTGTCTGAGCAAATCTAATCAGCCTTTTGCCTCCTTTAAGAAGGACATCTGAGATACTTTTTAACACCTGCATTTCTTCATTGCTGTAATCTGTTTTGATTAAAATCACATAGGGTTCTCATTTGCATATTTATCACTCCACATACCCACAAATCATCTCACAACTCCGCCACTCCTGAATTTGCAAGAAAGACTAGAGTGGTATGCTAGAACTTTAAACTATGCAAACATTAATTTAGTTTCTCACACCTGCTGTTTTCCAGCAAATATGTTTTTGGGGAAGGAAAATAAGAATACATTACTTTTGCTTAGTATTCCCCAGGAATCAGGATTCCTGGGATTTTTTCAAGATTGATTGAAAATTTGCTATTAAGAAACAAATTTCTAATTAAATAGAAAGGTCCTGAAAAGTTGTGATGTCAGGAGGGGGGAATGGGGATGGGGATGTCTAAACAAAAAAATAACCCTTACAATTTTTCAGCCTTTGACAGCCAGACAATGATGTGCTTTCAGATGAAAGGGAATGAAAATTATTCCTTTCCTTTGTGCTATTGACAGTCCATCTTACTTCCACCACATACTTTTAAGAATATTACTACCTAGTGATCAGGTTTTTAAGCAATGTTTTTTTAGGAATGGTCTTTTTTTCTCTTTGGATAACATCTAACTTTTACAGTTAGTGTTTATACAAGACAAGGTAAAATTTTTTCCTGAATCTCTTTCTGCATCAGCTGGTTCTGTATAGATGCCATGATTAGCTTCCTAATTCATAGCCCCCTTTTTTTTAATAGGCCAAAGAAACTATAAATTTAATAGTAACATGCTCTGAGCCAGCCAAGATCAAGGACTAGAGAGGAGACAGCAAGTGTAGCCTGTAGCTGGGGTGAAAAAATGTGTATTATCTTCATACACTTCTGACTTGAAAGTGAACCCAACTCTCCTTGCAGAGATTCCAAACTTTCAACATCACTACTGCCCCAGTGGCTGAGCCATTGCCAAATACCCTCTTCCCATGTCACATTGATAAGGACACCATATTTATCAGGGAGTGTGACATCTCTGTCCTAGGTATCTAGACCAACAATTTCAGATATATCACTCGTTAAATTTATGTGCTCTAAAGATCTAGCACAATTTAAAAAAAAAAAAAAGAAAAAAAAGAAAAGTACTCTTACCATGATAGCTGATGTTTCCAGTGTTAGCGATTCAAGGTTTCATCCTTCAGCCTGTACCTGCGCAAGGTGTACTGAGATGGGTAGGATACCTAAATGTTCTTGGAAGCAAAGATGTCCACAGCAGGCCTCAGATGACTCCAAGAGATACACTCTTGAATCTATTTTTCATCTGGTACCAGTACGCAACTCATTAAGTGACATGACTGCAAAATTCAGTCCTGCAGGATGTCACTCCTGAACAAGGACATTTAAGACACATGTGAGAGACCACAGCACCTCTTGTTATTATTTATATTGTGGATGTGCCTGAGGAAACAGGACAGAAGTAAAAGATAAATCTTGCCCAATGAGGGCGATGGCTGTGGGAAGATGCCAGTGATCACATTGGGAGAACATGAGCTCTAGATTTTATTGTTCTGCATGACAAGCAGAATATTTTGTAGACCAACCACATGATCATTGCCAAGATTTTTGAAGCAGTTATGTTGAAGTCAGGACAGCAGGAAGACATGAGGGGCTCAGTTCATTAGGATGAGTAGTGTTCCATATTAGACAAACTGCTTGTAAAAAATGGACACATCCTTGGTCATACAAGCCTCTCAATATATCTGAGAGATAGGCTACAAAAATCATCCAGCTCCTTTTATATGGATTGCAGCAAGGCCAAACTCATGATGAGAAGGGTCATCTTCTTTTGCAAACTCTTGCTGCAAGACTTTTAGATGCCTGTAAATAATCCAGCAGCTAATGTCTGCAAAGAAAATATACAGAGAATGTCTCCAAGAAGCAGGTTTAAAATACAATCTACATGAGCCGTTCTTAAGGGAAGAAGGTGGAGGAAAATGAAAGAACAACAGAGCCTGACAGTTGCTGTGACTTCCATTTCTCTCTAGAATGGCCTGCTCCTGGGTGGTCCATTGTGGTCTGAGCTGTTGTTTAGATATGTGTGAGGAATGGGAGTTGGAGAGAAGGATGTCATCTTTGTTCTTCCAGCCAAAAATATGGCTAATGTATAAATAATTGTATAAAGGTGTCTTGTTTTGTAGATCTCAGATCTAGGAGTGGAGCTCAAGCTAATCATGCTGGGTTCTTGGCAGATCAGATGAGAAACCCTTGACCTGAACTAGCTCAGACATCACACTAGGTGTCAAAACACAGAGGTCACAGATCAGACACTGGGGAATGCTTCTTCTAGACCACCACAATGCTTCTTCATAAACTTCAAAAGAATGTCAGCCAAGATACATTAAGTCTTCCAATATCATGTGTAGGCTGAGAGATTTGGCTGAGTCTAATGCAATGAGTATCCAGTGAAAGCAATGGTGTTCGTGTGGCTTTCATCGATAGTGAAGGTAATAGTGACAGTGGCTCTTGTCAGAAGCAGGTTTTTCATTTTCCAGGCATATTAAAAAAAATCACAGTTTGTACCATCGTAAAATGATATGTAAACTCACATCACTCAGCAGAAGAACTACAATCAATTTTCTTGGTTTGGGCAAGACCCATATTCTTGTAGGCTGGGATTTGCAAAAGCCGTAAGGAAACTGATGCTCAACTTTCACTAAAATTCAGTGAGAATTACATGCAGATCTGCTTCCAGTTTCTTCCATTTTCCATTGGTGATGCATCTGCCAAGAAGCCTGTCCCTTAAATTACTACTTGAGGATTAGGTACTGATTGTAGCCGTATGACCTTGTCTCAGGGCAAAAAGTATATAGCACATGGAATTTCATTGCATGGAAAGCAATTTGTAGACCCCACGTGGGACTGCTTGAGAGTAAAATCCCACTTCAAATACTGTCCTGAACATGTTTCATGAACTGGTAGCCCAATTTAGGTGTTGGCCTGAGTCACAAATGAGACCTAGACCATGTCTGTCTCTGTTACTTTTTATTAGCCACCTCACAATCTCTTCTGGTGCAGACAAGGATTGCAGACATATTTGAACAAATGGGTTAAGTGTTAGAAATGGCTTAAAGCTGAATACTTTCTATGACAAGAAAAAAGCCTCTACTGCTGCTTGTTTACTTCTGATTTATTCCCCAATAAAAAGGGCTGAAGTTCACTCTGTGAGCTCAACGTTGTCTACAAAAAATTAACTTCAGTAAAGTGTCAGATGTATTATTGTCATTCTCTCAAAAAATCAGCTGGAATAGCATGGGAAAAAAATGATCTCTAGACATCAGGGGAAGCAGAAGGGTGGAAGAAGCTAGTCTCCCATCTGACAAATGAATTATCATCAAAACCGTGGTGTTTAGAGAATAAATTGCTGTTTCCTCCATTACTGGCATTTCACTAGCTTACAAGTAGTCAAAGCACAGTCACTGACCTAACCGTTTAACCAAGCTTTTCTGGGAGTAGGAAGGAAAACAAATGCTAAGATGACATTTATTAGGTGCACTTGTTTAGTCAGTCCATTAGCTGCTTTTGGTTCTCACTCTATATGCTGAAGGGTTGATTCTGCATGGAAGTCAACAGATGTCTTTCAGCTCCCCTGGCTCATATAATTTTAAAGGAACTGGTATAGACTGAGGAGGAAGAGGAAATATTGAAACTAATTGAAAAGAATGAGTTTCAGGAAGAGCTAGTACATCCCAGCCAGGTGCTTGTAACCATAAGCAAGCTCTTGTATTGCAGCTGATGAAAGATCAGACAGTGGGAAATGTTGCCTAGTGAAAAGGCATATTGGTTGCTAAAAAGATTTTTTTACACCTGTATTGATGTAAAGCTTTCTCTCTTTCTCTGAACTTAGGTGATCAAAGGATTTATTTTCCTTCTCTTCCTCTCCCTTTTTTTGTGTGTGTACACACGTGTATTTCTATTGCTGTTTCTTACAGTGTGTCTCCCTTGTTGGAGTCTCATCTTCTATTATGTCTCACTACTTCTATGCTAAAATATTGCTAGCTATGATAGTGTTCTCCAGAGAGCTCCATTTATCTTCATGCTGTAGACAAATCATCAGTATAGTGAAACTTACTGTTGGGCTACAAGCTCTGGAGTCCAGACTCCCAAGCAATTGGAATAATTTAAAACACATGGAAAAGGGCTGCAATGAGCTTGGTAGTGTTGATATGCCTTTTGACAATGTCTCAAGTTTCTTACATGATTCAGCCTTCAGTAGCCTTCAAGCAGTGGACTAATGCATGAAGGAAATACAGACTTTTAACATTAGTTGAATCATAACAGAACGTATATTTATTTTACCTACCTCTGTCTAAAAGTAGTGTTTCCAGTTGAGATGACACTCAGTGGGCTGCTTTGCCCTGGTCTTCTGCTTGAGGCAATTAAACCTTCCATATGGCACTATACTTGCTCTAAACTGGAAATAATAGTAGATTCCTGCAAGTTTCATGTCTTGTGACATTTTATTCAGAAGCACAGTGAGATCCTGGAAAACAAGGTAATGCACTGTTATTATATGTAAGGAGAAGCTCAGCAGCTTGGGTGAAATGAGATCATACATTGGGTAGCACCCCAGCCACGTTCTTTAAGGATGCCAGCACTCATACAGTGTCATAGGCCTTTTGTTGGGTGGTGTAGCTGCAGTTCAACCCTTACACTGCTCTTTCTTCTTTTAGGGAACAAGTGTGCCAGGAGAGGAAAGGATATCCAACTTAGTTTCAACTGGCTCTCCAATTTCTGGTCCAGACTAAAAAGGCCAAACATATATAAGACTCTATCAGCTTTGAAAAGGAACTGAACGCTGCAATGGGACTCCCCACCCAGGTTTTGGCCTGTGCTATCTTAGCTTTGCTGTACCAGCATGTCAGTGGTGGACTCATCAAGCGAATTATCCGGCAGAAGCAGGAGACTGGGCTAAACGTGACCTTGCCAGAGGATAATCAGCCTGTGGTTTTTAACCATGTCTACAACATTAAGTTGCCTGTTGGCTCCCTTTGCTCTGTGGACCTGGATACAGCAAGTGGTGATGCAGACCTGAAGGGGGAAATTGAGCCTGTCAAGAATTATGAGGAGCACACAGTGAATGAGGGGAACCAGATAGTCTTCACACACCGTATTAACATTCCCCGCCGGTCTTGTGGCTGTGCAGCTGCCCCAGACATTAAGGATCTGCTGAGCAGACTAGAGGAGCTGGAGGGGCTGGTATCCTCCCTAAGGGAGCAGTGTGCCAGCGGGGCTGGATGCTGTCCTAATTCCCAGGCAGTAGAAGGTAAGGCAGACTGGGGAGCTGCTCTTGGGGTAATTCTTGTCCTGGCTGTAGATTTTGTTTAGAGTATATACTCAAATCTGTTTCAAGAATGAGCAAGAGTCAACCTGTTAAATTTGAAATGTAATCAAAACTGGGAGTGTATTTGGCCAGCTTGCAAGATACCTCATTCACAATTTTGCAGTTTTATGAATCTGTGGGTCAGAAGTCTGCCTGGGCTGCTTTGTAGCTGTGTCACTGAGCATGTACAGCACTTGGGCATGGTGACAGTCTGTGTCGGAGTTAAGATTAAAACTTATGCAGTCCAAGCTCTTGGCTCCATACTTTGTCCCCTTGAGTAAGCTGCCAATGTAACCGTTTTCATTTCCAAGTTTTCTTTAATAGAAACCAATGAAAATGCAGCAGGCCATAAGGCAATAGACAAGCACAAATAGTTAGAGAAGGTGGGGGAAAAGCTATCCTTCTGGCTGTTTTTTATACTGAGGTAAGTGATTGGTCATACAAGAGAGAAAACACAGGTGTTCTAAGTAGTAATCTGTCCCTCTGAGCACAGAGCCAGTCTCACAGTTGATGATACAGCATGCTGCCTGGCTTTTTATGTTCTGGAGTGAATTGATGAATAATGCTTCATGGTGCATGCCCTAATGAAGCAGTCAGGAAAGCTGCTCAGTCAGTGGAAGAGGGATTTTGAGAAGGACAGAAGAATCCAGCATGCTCATTTACCAAGTAGTTGGCAGGGGCCTTTCCCTGGCATTAGTGCGAATTAAAGCATTCCTGGTAAAATAAATCTCACTAGAGAAAGGAGGAATTCTCATTCAAAAGCTTTAGTGATTCTGGAAATTATGTCCTGCAGGGAGCTGGGAAAACCAGACCCCTTTTAGGTCACGTGTGCTACACTGGCTTAACGCATCCTAGAGCCAAGGGGAGTAATGGGCTTTTTGGATCGTTGGTACAGGTCGCCTGGACACAACACCCTATTGCAGTGGACATGGCAACTATAGCATCGAGATCTGTGGCTGCATTTGTGAGCCTGGCTGGAAAGGCCCCAATTGCTCTGAACCAGACTGCCCACGCAACTGCTTCAACCGGGGCCTCTGCATCCAGGGTAAATGCATCTGTAATGAAGGCTTCACTGGTGAGGACTGCAGCCAGGCCACCTGCCCATCTGACTGTAATGACCAAGGCAAGTGCGTGGATGGGGTGTGCGTGTGCTTTGAGGGGTACACAGGCACAGACTGCAGTGAAGAGCTCTGCTCCCAGGGGTGCAGCGTGCATGGGAGGTGCGTGAGCGGGCAGTGTGTGTGCCATGAGGGCTTCACCGGTGAGGACTGCAGTGAGCCCCTCTGCCCCAACAACTGCCACAACCGTGGGCGCTGTGTGGACAACGAGTGCGTCTGCGATGAGGGCTACACCGGTGATGACTGCAGTGAGCTCATCTGCCCCAAAGACTGCTTTGACCGTGGGCGCTGCATCAACGGGACCTGCTTCTGTGAGGAGGGCTTCACCGGGGAGGATTGCGGGGAGCTGACCTGCCCTAACAACTGCAATGGCAATGGGCGCTGTGAGAATGGACTGTGTGTCTGCTATGAGGGCTTCATGGGAGATGATTGCAGTGAGAAGAGGTGCCCGAAGGATTGCCACAACCGCGGGCGCTGCATGGGTGGGCGCTGCATCTGCCACGAGGGGTACGTGGGCGAGGACTGTGGGGAGCTGCGGTGTCCCAACGACTGTCACAACCGCGGGCGCTGCATCAATGGGCAGTGCGTGTGCCATGAAGGATTCATTGGAGAGGACTGCAGGGAGTTGCGGTGCCCCAGTGATTGCAACAACCGCGGGCGCTGTGTCAATGGACAGTGTGTGTGCCACGAGGGATTCATCGGGGATGACTGCAGTGAGCTGCGGTGCCCTAATGATTGCAACAACCATGGACTCTGTGTCAATGGGCAGTGTGTATGCAACGAGGGGTACACCGGGGAGGACTGTGGGGAGCTGCGGTGCCCCAATGATTGCAACAACCGTGGGCGCTGTGTGGAGGGGCACTGTGAGTGTGACAATGGCTTCACAGGGGAGGACTGTGGTGAGCTGTCCTGCCCCAACAACTGCCACCGGCGTGGGCTCTGCATCGATGGGCGCTGCGTGTGCCATGAGGGCTTCACAGGGGAGGACTGCCGTGAACGGTCTTGCCCCAATGACTGCAACAATGCAGGCCACTGCGTCGATGGACGGTGTGTCTGTGAGGATGGTTACATGGGAGATGACTGCTCCGATGGTAGGTTGCAATGTCCCTTTTGAACCGGTTCCCTTGGGTAATTCCCTGTGTCCATCCAGCAGCCTCAGAGGCTCTATGAACCTTTTCTATATAGCTGGGCCCTATTGCCACTCTTTAACATAGTCCAAACAGCTGAATCAGAGAAGTAACAACACCAGTAGCAAGCTCTTAGCCTCCCTTACTTTCCAGGTCTATATAGCATAGCGGTTGCTGGTGACTTTTTGTGGTCAGCAAGCCAACAGGCTGATAATGGTGAGGCAGTCCATTTGTTACCTCCAAGTTTCCTCCTATCACAATGTCACCAGAGCTGTACTAGCACCTGCTGGGTTTTGTCACCATGACCTTTCAGTTTCTCATAGTATCTCTTGATGCTGGGGGGAAAAAAAAAAAAAAAAAATCTGAAAGAAACTGTTCTACCTATGGAGAAGAGGGAGATGTATCCAGAGTGTTCTTACTAGGTATTCAGCAGGATTAGTCAAAAGCATACGGACTGAATTTTGACTAAAGAATAAGGCTTTGTAGGAATGCGATAACGTAGATAATGAATGTTAGTGAATAAAGAGCCCGGGTATCAAAACATTTCTTACAGTCAGGTGCTGGTTCCCAGTCTCATTCTGGATGGGTAAGAAAGGGGTTTGCATTTACAATGCCATCATTATTGTAGGAGCCGAAAATTAAACATGCAGCACCAACAATATACACTGACAGACCCCAAGGGCTCAGCAACTTTGCTTTGGAGGTAGATCTCTGAGCTGGAGCCCTGGTGGTGGCAAAGGGCATAGTGGAAGCAAGGCACTCACAGAAAATAACCTTGTCCTATCAGAGTGATCTGTATGAGGCAACTGTCATGATGGAATTGCCAGATGTTGCAAATATTGCCGTGCAAGCTTTCAGGATTATTACAGGGACCTTGGCTATCTCTCAATTGGCTGAATAGATTTTTCTAACTCAAGTAAAACTTAATTTTATGTATATTATATATGCATATATATATGTGTGTGTGTGTATGTTAGATCTGACAGTGCTTAGAGTAAAATCATGGAATCAGCTGAAGTGGAAACTTAGCTGTAAAGCCACATGCTTAGTTTCCCGGTACCACTGACTCTATGGAAATTGATAGAAAATTTTGGCAGCTAGATAATGACAGGCTTTATGCTATAAAGGAGGTAGTTTTCTTTAGGAACTAAGAACTTTGTAGAGTAATCAAAGAGTACTTTGGGGTGGGGAGCATTATGAAAGACAATGAATACCCTTGAATAGAAATCCCCATTTTTCATCTCCTCCTTCTGGATGACTCCCAAAGCACATTTTGTGCTCTTGCGTGTGCAAATGTGGAGTAACCTTTTGAAACTATTCACAAAAATAATCATGTCTTATTTTACTTTGGAAAATCTGTGCAATTCTGTGTATCCAAACCCCGGGACTTCCAGCTGTAAAATCATGTGTTGCTGGCAGTTGAACTATATATCTGAATCCCTAGGGACCCAGCTATAGTAGTCTTGTTCAGTAGACATAAGAGGAGGAGCTGGAACACAGTCAGACATAGGTTGTGCGCAAGCGTGAGAGTAGAAATTGGCCCATGACTTTTGGAAATGTCTGTAGTCTTCATCAGCTGAACATTCCTTTCTTCAACTGGCTAATTTGTGTGACATGGCTTCCCCATTCTGTTTGTTATAAACGGCTCCTGGGAAAATGTGAAACTGGGTAAGTCATTTTTTTCTGAGCCTTGAAAACTTTTCATAAGTTTGTTTTTTTTCCCCTTCCTAGTGTCTCCTCCAACTGAGCTGACTGTGACAAACATAACAGATAAAACTGTAAATCTGGAATGGAAGCAGGAGAATCTCGTCAATAAGTACCTCATCACCTATGTCCCTACCAGCAGTGGTGGCTTAGATATGCAGTTCACCGTGCCAGGAAACCAGACAGCTGCCACTATTCATGAACTGGAGCCGGGTGTAGAATACTTTATCCGTGTCTTTGCAATCCTTAAAAACAAGAAGAGTATTCCAGTCAGTGCTAGGGTAGCAACATGTGAGTTTAAAATTCCCTGTATTCATTCTTTTGTCTATTCAATAGTATGTATTTATTTGCATCCCTTTTTTAGGGTATTATTCCTTTTGTATTTTCTATTTTCAATTAATCTACTGTTCTAGACAAAGACAGTCCTCTGCACTTTCATTTTCAATTCTTTTCCAATACCAGTGACTGTGTTAAGAGTACAGTTCACTAGCTCTTCTGCTCTCTGCAATGTCTCCCAATGAATAACATGGGGTCTTTGTAAATTAAGACCCTTGGCGTCTTCATAGTAAGGTACATTTTCAAAATCTGGTAATAATTCCTGAAAAAATATAAAAATGTAGCAGTGTGTAAAAAAGCAATATGAAATCACTTGGATTCAAACTGTTTTGACTAAAATGGAGGTTATATTTGTTCTGCATCTTCAGTATGTTTTGCCACAACTTACTTTCTATCTATCTGTTCATTTGTTGTTCATCTTCCTTTTTGTATTGTGCACACCACAGTCATATTTAAACATCCCAGCCTCAAAAGATGCTTTTTGACTTCTGTCACTGTGCTCGTTTTTAGAGACCTGGGGCACGAATCATCTCACCTAACTTCAAACGTCCGCACTAGGCTTCTTTCAAGAGGGCAAAAATAGAGATTTCTAGGGCAAAATTCATTTCACTCTAAGGTGACATCTAAAACAGGTCAGAGGAATGTTTTTCCAAAGACAGAATACCGACTGTGAAGAGGGTTTAAACATCGCGGATGTAGATACCTACATGGCAGATATTTATAGTGGTGGAAAGATGTCCCACCCTCAATGCCCTATTTATGGGAACTTGTTGCTCATATAATGATATACTTTTTTTTCTGTCACAGATCTGCCTGCTCCAGAAGGTCTGAAATTCAAATCTGTTAGAGAAACGTCTGTCCAGGTGGAGTGGGATCCTCTGAACTTTTCATTTGATGGCTGGGAGCTAGTCTTTCGTAATATGGTAAAGAAGTAGTGTTTCTTGTATAAAGGCCATATATAAGTAAAAGATCCTGGATTTTTTATATTTATACTAACTAATTGTTCCATGTGTTACAGAAAAAGGATGATAATGGAGACATAACCAGCAGCTTGAAAAGGCCAGAGACATCTTATATGCAGCCAGGTTTGGCACCAGGGCAACAGTATAATGTATCCCTTCATATAGTGAAAAACAATACAAGAGGACCAGGACTATCCAGAGTGATAACTACAAGTAAGCACAACCTGTATTTGGTGTGGTGCCACCAATAAAACAATTGCTGTTTGGTATAGCCTAGGGAGTTTTTAAACAAAGAGAAAGCCAAGCTCTGTACTGTGAATTGACAGGGGAAAAAGAAAGTAGTGGAACTGCTAATGAAGAATACATGAGGAGAAATTAATTCCTTTCCAAATTACCTGTTTGAAGAGGAAAGAAAATATATTTAGCTAGAAGGTAGCAAGCAGTATGCACTTTTATTCTTTTTCAAAATGTACATCAACAGGAAATAGAGTTTCTTTCATCCTGGTGATATTTGCATGAAGAAATTATTTAAAGGAGTGCTTCTGTTGTGCAGATGGAGAACCTCTTAGGGTTCCTGCTTGTCTTTCCTTTGGCAGCTTCTGATGTTAGTTAATTTTGATGAATTTGATTCTGACAAATTGTCTCCATTTGGCACTTTCTTCTACAACTGCAGAAAGTAAAGGAAGAAAGTAACTGAAGACAAGCTTCAGTTGGTAGAAGCTATTAATTTTAACTTTGTTCTGAATCAGCAATTAAAAGCACAAGAACATGTATGGTTTTTATGGCAAAATTTCATTAAAAAAACACCTTTTTCTCTCTTTGTAATAGAGCTTGATGCCCCTAGCCAGATTGAGGCAAAAGATGTCACAGACACCACAGCTCTTATCACGTGGTCCAAACCCTTGGCTGAAATTGAAGGCATAGAGCTCACTTATGGCCCCAAGGATGTTCCAGGGGACAGGACAACCATTGACCTCTCTGAAGATGAAAACCAATATTCTATTGGAAACCTGAGGCCACACACAGAATATGAAGTGACACTCATCTCTCGTCGAGGGGACATGGAAAGTGACCCTATGAAAGAAGTCTTTGTCACAGGTAAGAGGCCTGGGTACCAATCCAAGCTTCTGAGAAGATAATGCAATCACCATCAATCTTCCTGTGCTGTGTGCTTCATGTTGCTTGAGTTGATAAGTTACTGCATCAATACAGAATCAGCACTGTTAAAGAGATAGGTGAAAGTAGAGAATGTTTTTCTGTGCCCTATATACCTTACTGGCTCAAGGATCTAAATGTATTTTGAAAATGGGAATGATGTTATTAAGTCATTTAGAAACTTTTGCTCATCATACCCTAAATCTCTACTTCAGGAAACAAATTCCTGTGGATTACTTGTCTGTCTGCTGAGCTAAATATCTTGTATGGTTCCTATTCCATCTAAGACTTTATTTCTGTTCACCTACAATCAAAAGCAGAGAACTTTGCTTTTTTCCCTTTTTCAGTTCTGCAAATGTTTTCTGTCATGCTTTTATAATTTTACTTTACTCCTTAATGATCCTGGGAATGCTTTATGAAAGTGTGGGTCCTTTGGCATGTTATCAAGATTTAATGCATTAAGGGAGCTGAGTAATTGGTACATAGAGAATTACCTCCCTTTTCATCCCAAAATGTAGTTGTTCATTCAGAGCAGGATTTGAGTTTACTGTAGGTATGAACAGTGAAAGCTCGTTGAATTTCTACATAATATTCACCTTTCGTTTTGAGACTTAGAGTTCCTTTCAGCCATGAATGCAAGATATTTACTGAACAAAAATTCTAGAGATGGTAAATTCTTTTTCTTAGCAGCCTTTTTTCTTTGGAAAGCTGAGGTATTTATAAAGGAAAAATAGTATTTTCATCCAAATATGTTTTTCCACAAGCCTATTTTGTAATTAAAAAAAATTACTAAAATTGAAAATGTTGATTTTGTCTCAAGAGATACAAGGTGAATTTCTTCCACTGATTTTTTTCTAAAGCTGCTGAACTCTCCACTTCATGCTAAAAGAGATCTGCTTGATGTAGTTAAGAACATAGTGGTACATGTCAGAGGAAACTTAACTTCAGCTTTATGGATCATTTCACCTTCTAAGAAGTACTGTCATAAGAGACTGTGGTCATAAAAGAATTATTCCTATTTATTTATTTATTGGTTGATTGATTACAGACTTGGATGCTCCAAGAAATTTGAAGCGGGTGTCACAGACAGACAACAGCATTACTTTGGAGTGGAAGAACAGCCATGCAAATATTGATAACTATCGACTTAAGTTTGCTCCCATCTCTGGTGGAGACCATGCCGAGATCACAGTGCCAAAGGGCAACCAAGCAACCACCAGAGCTACACTCACAGGTAAGGGGATGGAGAGATTGTCCTTAATGTTGTGCCACAGCCATCGCCCTAGAACCCTACACAGTAGAGTAGAGAAAAAATGTCCTTTTTGTCACTATACATAAGAGGTATAAGCAGAGGTTATGCATTTTGAGTACAAGCAATTAAATTAAAATACATGTGATATATATTTATACACCTGCAGATGGATAACTAGCCAACAGAAGGTGTATAGTCATTTCACTTTCATGTGCATCTCTGAATCCCAGTAGTCAGTTTCCTGAGTTCTAAGCAGCTACATGTCTTTGTGGAGATGGCTTCACATCCCCGAGTTCAAAAGGCTTTTGCATGTTCTAGGGATGGTATTTACTGATGCCAGTCTACAACTATTCTGTGTATCTGCAAGTTGCCTTACCAGCCTACAAGGCTAGATAATGGTACTTTCTCCATGTCATATGGACGTCTACCTGCTTTCTTTGGCAGAAGGACCTATACTGCAAGCTCTTGAAAGTAGAACCTATCTCTGATTATGCATTTGCACAGTGTCCAAAAGGCAGTCTCAGTCAGCCATAAACTTTATCCTTTGGCATGCACATAGAAAAAGATTTATTAACAGCAGGTCAGCTGGAGGGTCAACCAAAACCTCAATTCTCTGCATACACAGGAAAGTATATATCTTACCTTGTATACATTCAGGCTTCCTTATTTAAACAAATGGCCGTAGGCATACTCCATGGACAGGAGCTCATACTTCTATTCCTCATCTCTTAGGTTTGAGGCCTGGAACTGAATATGGCATTGGAGTGACAGCAGTGAGACAGGACAGGGAAAGCGCTCCTGCTACCATTAATGCTGGCACTGGTAAGTAGCTTGATCCTCCTTTGTGCTCGGAAGGAAGCAGCAAGCCAGGTGGAACCACTCTGACCTTTCTTTCCTTTCCAAGTAGTACTGTAAACAGTGTTTTCGAAAGTTCTTGATTTGGTACCAATAGGACATTTTCACTCAAGAGAAAGAAAAAAACATCTTGACCTCTGATTCTGGCTTCCTTATCCTGTATGGGGATCTCTTAATGCTCTGGTAGTTTCATCTCCAGGTGAGCTCTTTAATGGTAATTATGCTTACACTGGTTACCTGGCCATCCTCTAATTGTGAGGGTTTCTGGCAGAAATGGTGGTTATGGCCAAAAGGTTGATCTGATAAAGAGCACAGCCTCAGTGATTGCAATAGTCCTGACTGCCCTTCAAATCTAGGATTTTTCTCAGAATATCCCCCCTTTCTCAGGTGATTTCTCTGAAGGCTTAAATTTTGCCTCTCCTCCATGCAATGCCTGCTGAAGTGAGTGTAAGTGGGGGAAATTTGTTCTAGTGTGGTTTGTCTGTAAAAGCTTCAAAAAGCTGCAAAAGTTGGATAAGACTCTAAGCTGTTGCTAGACACCCAATGTAGATGTTGCTCTGTCTATAGATGCCTGAAAAACTATCCCAGGGCAGTTCAGAAACAACTCAACTTCATTTTTTTAACCTGTAGATCTTGATAACCCCAAGGACTTGGAAGTCAGTGACCCCACTGAAACCACTTTATCCCTTCGCTGGAGAAGACCAGTGGCCAAGTTTGATCGTTATCGCCTCATTTACGTTAGCCCCTCTGGAAGGAAGAACGAAGTGGAGATCCCTGTGGACAGCACCTCTTTTATCTTGCGAGGGTTGGAGGCAGGAACAGAATACACTATTAGTCTGGTGGCGGAGAAAGGCAGACACAAAAGCAAACCCACAACTGTCAAGGGTTCGACTGGTGAGTAACAGCTTTTGATGAGTGCCGTGCACCAGGTCATTGGGCAATGAGTAGCTCAAGTACAACGTCACCTGATTTTGTAAGCCATGTCTAGGGAACTGCTTGAAAACGTCAACTGCCTGCAGAGCAGACTTAGCTCTGTCTAGCATGGTAGACTTAACTGAGGGATAGCTGTGTATTTCCCTACCTACTGTGTTTAGCTCCATGTTCTCAATTATTTCTTGCTTATCCTTTGAGAAGATTCACAAAGAACGCAGCTATTTGTCCTGTAGGAAATGCAGACCTCATCCCTACTTTTAAATGAAGCTGGGTTTTAGGGTGTTATGTCTTATAACTTGTTTTGTTTTCTACAGCCAAAAAGTAAGAGAAAGACCAACCAGAGCGTATTTAACATTGCTTGTTCCTGCCTAATGAATTCTCTTCACAGCATGACTCCACCCATCATGCTTCAGCAGGATCAACAGGGCTCAGATGTTGCCCTTTATCAGTTTTCTCATCCAAAAGTGAGAAAGGCTACTGCCACAAATCTGGTCACAGTCACTGTTTCCATTGGATACCATGACTGTTACGTTTCTCTACAAAGAGGGGGTCCATTTCTCTGCCATCTGCATTTGTACAAACTGCTCTACCTAACCAGTTAGCAGCAGACTACTTATTGAATAAGGTTTTATTCTTTGTGAAACATTTTGACCCAAAGTTTGTTGCATAAAGAATTATATCTCAGTATAGAACACAAGTCCTGAGTCTTTACGTGCCTTCACCTAAATCCTGTGAGACAAAGCCTTAACTGCTATAAGCAGAGACAGTGAAATCAGAATCAGTTGTGCTACAATTATTGCCCTTCGTAGATACCAAGGTGTTCATCCTTTTCTCCCCAGAGACCATCTGTGAGGTAAACACACACCAGAAGTTGTGGATTTTACAAATTAATAACTATAGAGATTAACTGATCAAACCTAGTTTCATATTCCCTGGTAGTGTTCATGCCAGCAGAACTTCTGAATGCTTTATAGAGTCAAGTAATTCAGTACAGCAGAGAGTTACATGGTGTGGTGTAAACTGCAGAAAACCACCAGTACTGAATTACTTGTTTGATGTATAAGTCAGGCCTGTATCCAATGTGGGGAAAAATTAGGAAGCCTTGAGGCACACACATACAAAAGGAAGCTGAAGGTTTATGTGGCAGGAGTGAGCAGTCTTCTGTTTTTCCAAAGTTATGTGTTTCCCCATCAGTCTTAGGACTGAGTGGTCTCAGAAGTCGTATGCATAGAATGGTGAAGAGGCAGAAACAACATGCTGTGGATTTTCACAGTCTGGTCCTTCCAGCAGCAGCTTCCAAAGTCTCACAAGCTGGCTTCTTTTTCCTGGTTTGGTTTTGGGGTTTCTTTATAAATACATTCATCTGGCCAGTGTATTTGTTTTAAGCCTTTACTCAGAACAGCCAGTAAACAAAGAATTCTCTGCAGTGGCCTCCTTAGAAGCAACAGCAGCAGTTGACATAACCTGTCTCTGTGACCTTCCTGCTGCATAGGAATGGACAAATCCAAACACATGAGCATGGGGAGGTAGAAATGCTCTGCAAGCCTGTGGGATATAAGACAAAAGGTCTCTTCTTCAGTTTAATTTTTCGTCCACCCTCAAGTCAGTCCTCCTTATCTGTGTTCCCAGTACTTGGGAGGTCCTGAAGTCCTCAGGCCAAGCCAAACAAACTTGTTATTTTACCCTCTCTTGCAGAGCTATGGAGGACCTCAGTCCACTGCATTGCTGGGGAGAGCACTTGGAGCAAACAGGGAGAGAGGAAAAATGGAAAAATAGGGAAAGAGGAAGTGGAAAATGCCAGTAGCATGGCTAGGACTGGAGTAGCTCTTCTTGATGGGTGGAGGAGACAGTCCTGCTGTTTAGGGGTTGCATATGCCTTCCCTGCTGAACAAGGGACCAGGGACTGTGGAAGGGCTCACAGTTTTTTCTTTTCAGTTTCCTTTGCTTGTCCAGTTTTCCATCTTACATTCTTCCCAGCCTCTTGATGGTTCAGTCAGGCTTCTCTGGCTGCAGGTGTTCACGAGTTTTGCACGTGTTATTTTTATTTGTTGGCATAGTGAATGTTGTATCACTGAGGGTAAAGCTTCTTTCAGCCCCAGAGCTGAAGATCTTCTGTTGGTGCCTCCTCTCCCCTCTCACATTCTTCCTGTTATCTTTTTATGTATATCAGCTCTCCACACACAGACAGCTGAAACATTCAGAGCTCATGAACCTCTGGCAAAGGGCACTCTTCCATAATATAGGATGGCAGCCTTCTGTTGCTTCTGTCTCTTCATATGGATGAAGTGCAGCTCAAGTGACAGTTTTTTTCATTGATGTCCATGATTCTGCATTCAAGGGATGGTAAAGATTCTGAAGTGAATATTTTGCTAAATGCTATTCTGTTTTGCTGAAAAGGAAAGACTGAATATTTCATACTGCTATTTGCTTGTTTGTTTCTGTGTAGCTCTGTATAGTCTAACCCCAATGCAAGCAATGACTCCTGACCCAGAGGAGCTTTCTGGGTCTCAGAGCTTTCTTGCTCCAGAGGCCTCAGGGATGCAGGAGGATGCACTGAGGGACCTTGTGGTCTCAAGGGTAACAGACCACAGCTTTAGTGTCTCATGGTATGCGAATACAGGAGTCTACAGTAGTTTTCTGGTGGAGTACGAGGAAGTGTCATTGGCAGCTGGGCCCCCTGCAGAAACCTTCCTGCCCAGAGAATCCCTAGGTGCTGTGATTGATGGCCTCCAAGCTAACACTTCCTATAAAATCAAGGTGTATGGATTGGCTGGAGAACAGCGCTCCTCTCCTCTGGAAGCTGTGGCTACAACAGGTACCTCCTTTCTGTTATTAACAAAGGTGTCGCAAACTAGGGTACTGCTTATATGTTAGAGGTCTCACCCAGCATCACATTAAGGTTTTGGTTTTGAACCACTTCAGAAATCAAAGTAAGCCATTTTATTAGTTGGAGGGACCTTTCTGGCAGCATGTCTTGAGAATGTTACATCAGATTAACAACTAATCTGTAGGATGAACACGTAACCCAGCTCTGAGGAAGCTGAGCAGTCAGACTGCAGCTTTGTTCTTTCTTGCTCTGGTTCTGGAATCCTGCCTGCATAGCACAATGTGGGTCCTGGAGGAGGATGGATGGTAATACATCAGGCATGAGAGGCCTGTAGAGATAAATAAGTGGACATTAGAGAATCCAAGCGCCAACCTCAAATTCCTCTGCTGAAGGATCCAGATTGTGCAGCAACTACTGATGAATTGTGGATGTGATACTGTCTTGCCTCTGGAAGTGAGTTGCACATAAGAGCATGTCTTGGGGAAGTAACTTTTCCATTCTGTTGAATGTTTTTAAGAAGATTTATGCTGTTTACCAAAAACCTTGTCTGTGTTGTGCGTCAGTCCCTCTTCCTCTCCTGGCTTCTACTAGTCTTAGATTGCGCCACCCTTTTTTATACAAACTCAAAGAAACATTAGGAAGAATTATTAAGTGAGCCAGTTCAATGGGAAACAACAGTGCTGGCCACTGGGAAACTAAATTTGCCAGTAAAGATTGTCCATTTCTTCAGCTAATTCCTCTGCTAAATGTACCTGGAACCTGACTTCAATATGAGGATTTTTAGTGGAAGCTACTGTAGTATTTCTGGCTTGTGATATACTGCAATGTTTTCTTTATGAAATTCAGAGGTGCACCGGCACTGCAAGTCTAGTTTAATCAGCTGGTTGAGAGGGGGAAAGCCCTTTAGCCAAAGGGGTCTGAAAAGAATGCAAATGCCTTGGTAAGTCATCAATCATGTCTTACGAGTGTGCTTAAGCTGATGAGAGACTCTGCGGTGAAACTGGCTGATAGCCTCTCTTGGAAAATAATATCAAATCCAAGAGACAGAAGCAAGAAATTATACAGAATACTCTTTACACCATTCCAAGTAACTGGGGAAATATCCTGGCAGAACATTAACTTTTTTTAAGTAAAATCGCCAGTGAGGCATTACAATGGAATTCCTCAAAAGGCCAGCATCAGCAGTATAGACATATTTAGGCCATATTCAGCCTGAAGATTTTACTAAGAGAATGATATTGAGAAGCATTCCAGTCTGACAAAAAAGCATATGTTTGTTGTCCATACAGTTTCCCTTCTACATAGTTTTCAGCTCTTTGGCATCTACTATTCATTCATCTTGCCACCATGAATCATTCTATCTGATGGTGATCCTCCTACCTAAGGCCCCTAGAGCTCTCTTTCTCTTCTTTCCATCTATTCCCCTAATTGCTAATTCAACTGTTTGAACTCCATTGGTCTTGTTATCCTACAGTTTGATTGTCTTCCAAATTTTCTGTTATCTGTTACAATATTCTGTTTGATAAACAATGAACACTGATACTGTCTGTGGTATCTTTCTACCACTCTTTCACATTCACAAATCCATTTGTGGAGTCAAGTCATTAAACCCAAGGTAATATTCAGAGTTAGGTCTGAAACAAAATCAGAGGTAATGTAACTCCATGTAATTACATATGCCCCATGAAACAGTCTGCACATGATAACATCTGATGTTGTCAAAGTTGGCACAATAAAATTAATCTACCTGTGACAGCAAAATTCTGAATTAAAATGCCACTCAGGTGGTTGGTTCCACATTTTTTGTATAATACAGTTGAACTGTTACTGTATTTCCCACTCACATTAGAGTAACCGAGTTCTTACGTGGTTATACTATAACTGGTAGGAATCTGGGAGAAATTATAGTAGGGGTAGTCAAGTTAAATGCAGGAAAATGAGAAGCCAGTTTTGCCTAATATGATACAGGGTTTTCTCAGGGATCCTGGGTGTATCAGGAGTGTAATGCCAGCCTTCTTTTTTCGATTTTCCCCTTATATTTTTGGACATTTTGTCCTCAGTTTCCAGGTCAGGGTGCATGGCAGTTTCTCAGAGGGACCATCCACAGCTGGACCTGTGCAATGTACTTCTGCCCTTTCCTCCCTACTGGTCTGTTCACTCTATTTATGTATGTTTTCTGCAGAAATACTCCACAGTAAAGCCCAGCTACCTCTATGCATGCTAAGTAGACAACCTTAAGGCTGGACAAGTAGCAGTGCACTTGCTTGATTCCATAGTTTTTTGCCTGTTCCCAGAATAGGAATGAGCTGGTGGGCATCTGATTGTACGCAAGCAACTGAGAGTCGCAGAAAGCTAATGATTCCTTGCTGCATGTCTTCCTGCTTTGTTACATGAGCTCAGTAACCCTAGTGCAGTCAGATAATAGTTCTGACAGTCGGTTTACTGAGAAAGAGGGAATTATGCTAGTGGTTACCATTGCAGGTATGCTGGTGTGATGACCTGGCTGTCTTCAGGTTGCAGCATATGAAGGGCCTGGTTCAGATCATGTGCTGGGATAATTTAAGGAA
>VZTL01036705.1:13066-25727 GCA_013400535.1 Scopus umbretta
GGTTGGCGGCCTTCGCGCCGTGTCCGGGCCTGTGAACGGCGGCAGCCGAAGAGCAGCAGGAGAGGGCTGCCCGCCCCGCTGCTGCCCCTGTCTGTGAGGGCAAGGGGCCTGCGGGCAGCTGCTGTTAATGTTGGTTCCCCCCAGGGTCCGGTAGAGAGCCCCGCTGGGAGGCCCAGCCCATAAACCCTACAGGCTGTGTTTTGACCCCAAAGAAGGTAGGGAGGGCGCTGTCTTAAATCCATCACGTATTTTCGTGCAAATGCTACGGATGGCTGCAGAAATTTGTAATTCTGAGCTCAGCAGGCAAAGGAATGGAAATGTCCCTGCCTCTCCTCCTAAGCGTTCAGGGTGCTGAGTGTTTTATTGAATCATTGTACTGCAATACTGTTGGGTATGTGCGCAGCACAGAGCAGTTTTAACTGCTCAGGAAAAAAAAAAACCAACCCTATTTACTGCAACTCTTTCTTCAAATATTTATCAGTCCCCAAATCCAAGTCCTCTCTGGCCAATTCTAATGCTACTGGTCACGCTGTCAGACATCGCTGTCTCGCGAGTTACAAGAGAAAACACACCTGTTCTCTCTGCTTTAATTTGGTTAATCTTTCCTAGATTGAAATCTTGACTTACTTTAAATTCCACACACTGAAGTTAGAGTGAATATGTTGGGTAAAATCCTTCTAGAAAAACAGTGCTTTGCATGGTAACACCCACTTTGGGAAATGATGGGCATCATTATTACCACTGATTTCTGGGGGTTCAGAGCCTCTGGGACAGAAGTAACAGGTTAAATAGTTGTGTTAAGCCCTGCTTTCACATTGAGCCTCTTTGTAGCCTCCTGCAGAAGAAGAAGTGAAAGAATTTATTACCTTCTACCAGTATCTATTGATGGCTGGATGAAATCATATTTTGAAATCGGAGAGCATAAAAAAGACCTCCCACTTCAAGTAAATGGAAAGAAAAAAAAAGTAATCCAGCTTTATGAAAGTGATAGGTGAAACAATGGCCTATTGCCAAACAAGATAAAATGGAGGGGGAGGAACTGGAAAGAGATTTACTATAACATGTAAGTTCAGAGTTGGCAAAAAATGCCAGGAATTGGGAAAAAAGAAGATACAGAGGCAGAAAAAAAGTAGGTGTGTTGCTCCGAGAAACAGCTGAGTACTGCAGGACTGCATAAAAAGGAAGTATCTTCTGAATTTCTCCCGTCTTGAAGGAAACCGAGTTTTCTACATCGTTTATAAGTAAACAGGATTGACATCATCCTTGCATCATCATCAGTTTCTCCTCCTAACTCAAACAACTGCAAAACACCAGATTTTAGTCAACCCCTTAGAAGGAAAAGTGACTTTTTCTTTCTGGGTTTGTTTCTTGGGAAAGGTCCCAATTCCAGTAATTCTTCCCCTTTGCATTATAGATTGTATCAGATTAAGAACAGCATCAATATTCATCCTGCATTAGAAGCTGGCAGACTGAGAGCTATTTACTATTTGATGCCATCCATACAGAGAAGGGATAAGCAGAGAAAGATACATCACCAAACGTGAAGGAATGCTGTTTTATAGCTAACACTTAAATTACCCAAATCTTGGTATTTCTAGGATTATGCATGCATTGTTTTTAAAATAGTTCTGTGCATTTGTATGTAGTCCTAAAAAAAAAAAAATAAAGTAAAAATTAATTCGAACTCTTTCCTATTTATTCTTTATGTCTCCATGGCTGTCTTTCATGTCCTGCCGGCAATGTGGTGGGACCAGTTGCTCTGATGTGACTGTTCACAAAAGATAAATATTTTCAGCAAATCATATCTATGAGATGAAAATACCAAGAACCTGGGAAGCTGTTTCTTTTCAAACCAAACACAATATTAGCCTGCTGCCTGTAGCACAGTAATGACACTTCTTCCCCCTTGCAAAAAAGAGGGTTGAGAAATTAACCACATGTATCCTGCTTCTGCAAATTGTTTAGGGGAAACCTACTTCTTTGTAGTAATCCAGTCATGACAAAGAACATTTGTGTGATGCCACACTTTGAATCATTATGCATGTTGCCTGGTATAATCTCCATGGTTACCATAGGTGTTACAGATATATTTTTGCTTCAGTACTTTAGGAAGAAAAATTCTATAGAACAACTTGGGGGAGAAAATTTTCATTGTCATTTATATTGCATTTATTTTATTCTAAGTGCTTTGCGGACAATAAATGTTCACTTTCTAAACAAGTAACATTTTGATGGAGATGGAAAAATTTATCTCCAGCTGTTGCTTTATCATGCCATAATATGTTTTAAACTGGAAATTCTTAGAGATAGGGACAGTATTTGTAATGTATGCATTTAGTTTCTAGCCCACTAAGAGCGTAACAGGGCGGTCTGTGTCACTGCTAGAGTTATGAACAACAGTAAGTGTGGTGGGATGACTGAGCAGCAAATATTTTTTCTTCGCAAAGATTAGGATTCATACTTCCCTTCTGAGCAGTTCTATTTTACAAGTAGAAATGTATTCTAGAAAAATGGTTAGCTGAAGCAAGAATTAGCTGAAATTAGTTCTAGAAACTAGTAATGGGAAAGATGTAAAACCCAGATATATAGCCCTATTTGATTATTTTTTTTTTGTGGAAGTAATTGACAAAGAAAATGAAGGAGATGCATATAAGGAATTAAATGGAAAAGATGGTAGAAGACTGATTCCTAGTAAGATGGGTGGTAGACCCTCAAACGTAGCCCGAGTGCTACAGGAAAGAGGGGAGCTGTGTGAACTTTATGGGATCTACTGATCAGATCCCAAGGATTACCTTATCTGCCACTGCTGAGGGAGAGAGGCTCTCCTTTCTGATACATTCATGCTAGACAGTTGCCTTGGTCTCCATGTTTGTCATTTATGCCTGTACAAGTGACTACAGGAGGAACAAGGTAAGGGGCCAGTTAGGGAAAACGTATTTGAGGAACTGTAAGGCCTAGAAGGCTGCTAATGATGGACAGAAGGAATTCCCTGTTCCTGCAGGGAGCATGTAGTAGTCTCAGGGGTAAAACCAAAGGTATATAAACTGATGAGGAACTTGGAGGGAGGATCTTGAATTGCAAGGGAATCAGTGCTACCTAGGAAGTCAGCCTTTGCAGATTTAGTGATGTCCTTTGCAGTCTCTGGCAATAACAGAAATAAGAGGCAGATTCTCTTCTCTGCTGACATCCGACATGGAGACATCTGCTGAAGAGGGACAGCTACAGGGACAGGTACCTGATTCACCACTTTTACCCCAGCCTCAGTTACAAGAGCCTGAGGCAGGACGTGTTGCCAGTAGTAACCACAAAGAAGTCAGGGGTCAGTGGAGAAAGAAGTGCTCCTGCCACATCTCCAGCACTGAGGCTGAGCCAGTAGCGTAAGAACAGGTTAAAGCTGCAGGGAGGTTTTTTACCCCTCTGAAGGAATTCTTAGTTACGCACAGCCAGTCCTTTGTAGCACTTTTGCAGTGCAAAGCAATGGTTCAGTGAGGGTAACCAGACCCGTAAGTTTTTATTAATTTATTCAATTCAAAGCCACGGTATTTTTTATCCTACTTTTTAATCCATTTTTCAATCAAAATGAATGCTAGCGTAAAACTGGGGAGAACAGAAGAAAGCTAATTGGGGAAAACAGAAAAAAGCCTATTGGATTATGTAGAATGCTGTGATGTCCTTTTTGTTCCTAAAATACAACATTTTGTTGTATGTGCAGAGTTCAGCTGCCAGAGTTAATCTAGGCTCAGATAACTTGTCAGAAGAGGTACATGTGCATAATGTGCACTCAGATGGAATTTGTCCTAAAATAGAAATAATTTAGTCAAAGGTGATTTTCTCTTTGGGCATCGATAGTCTAACAAGAACTACATTATACAAATTATTTGTATACTTAAGGCAATGAAGCTGACCTTGCCATGATTTATGAATTTCAGCATTCGAAAACCATAAAGCAGTAAACTAAAATATATCAGAAACAAACAATAATAAATGAAATATGACTTTGGTTTTGGCATTTAGGAGTTTATGGCGTTTTGACTATATCATGCACTATTTTTGTTACAGGCAGCAGGAAGTCAGCACACTAAAATTAAGTTCACTATCAAATCACCTTTCCATTTCAGATACAGTTGGGATTTGTCAGGATCCTATCACAAGGTCATTTTTCAGGAGATTCTCACTGGCATTTTGTGAGGTAAGGGATTTCACGTTCCAGTTTTACAAGTGTTACACTTCTAATCATCATGATTATCAACAGCATGACAGATTTAGGGCCTGATCTTGGAGCCTTTACAGAAGGAGCTAAGTTTATTGTAAATGTCTTGATAGCCAAGAGTCAAAAGAAAATGAAGGGTCTAGAGAGAGTGATAGGAGGTCAGGTTGTCTTATTCCGTGGCCCAAAGGCAAGATTAGTTATACATACATACATAATTTTTAGCATGTATTTTTTTAATGCAATTAAGATTGCAGTATCATCATAGCAGTTTATTTAAAATATTGGATCACTTTATCATTAAAAAAATCAACCACATTTACCTTAAATGTTACTTACTGAATGTAAGCTTATTAATTAGTTGCATACTGGACACAGCAATCTTTTTTTTTTTTTTTCTCCTTTTTGCACCAATCTGCTAAATATTCAGAAATCATTATTTTTTCACTCCACAGCATTCTTTTCTTCCTTCAAATAACACCTGTTTTTTCAGTTGTTTTTTATAGGTCATGTTTCCTAATTGCCAGTCACACAACACTGTTCTTTGGACTCCCTCCAGCTGGCCCACGTTTCCTGAAGTGCACAGCTGAAGCAGATACGTTAACTAAAGCTTTACCAGTTGTATGCAGGGTAGAAAGCGTACTTTAGTGTCTTACAGATAAAGTTGAATGTTATTATCACACTGAAGCCAGTTGCATAAAAACTGGAATTATTCTGGAAATAGATAAGGCAGGGGATTTTTCCAGAATAATAAGGCAGCTAACATTATTCAGAATTTAGCTTACCCAGTTGAACAGTGCTACCCTGTGGAATAGCTGCTGTTGGAGAGTGATTTGAGCATGCTTGAAAAGATTTCATGTTAACAGGCCTTGTGTCCCTTATATTTTGATCAATTTTTCCAGGTTAAATTATTGACAAATATATAAAATTAATAATGAAAATTACTGGCTTTGATAGCAACCAGCATTGCAGCAGGGTGGGATCAATACTTCAGAAAGATGGTTTGTCAATTAAAATGAGATAATTTTTAAGCACTTCCTTCTATCTGCAGTCACTAATTAAGTTGAGGTAACTTAGAATGAGTTTAAAGTGTCCTTCTGCAAATTAAAAAAAGAGTATTTTTTATGCAGACATATTCTTACACCATAAAAGCCCTCCGTATTTAGTCTGCTATCTTCATTGTTATCAATACAGTTTTCTCTTTTCAGTGTTTAATTGCAACATCTATTCCAAACATTTCGGAGCTTTCATGCCCCTTTACCAGTTAAGTGGCAATAGATTTTTTTTTTCCCCTCAGGCATCTCACAATTTGTAAGAGGGATCTCGGGACCTGAATTTTGTAATAAAGTTAGTTACTGTTATGATAGTACTTTACCTATTCATCAATAGCACACCTTCTAGAACTAGCTCTGATGTGACTCCGTGGCTAAAAAATCAGACTTTTCTTGCACCTACAACATAACTATGCTATCATGCTGGCAAAATGTTAAATTAAAGAAGGTCTGAATGTGAACTTGAATGAAAAATCTCTTCTGGAAATCCAAGTTCTGTATGAAGTTATTTGGTTGGTGAAACAAATGGCTACAAATTTTGTCTACCAAAATTCCTCTTTAGCTGCACTTTGCTACAGATTCTTCACTCCCTAAACTTACGCAATATAACACTTCATTGTTCATTAGTTGTTGTATTTCAACCCAGAGGTGAAAGGCTCAAAAAAGTGGGTAAAGTGAGTATTGTAGGAAGCCTGTAGGAACTTGTTGTACCGGTGAACTTTATAAGAAAGTTTGTCTATGAATATGCTAATGTAAGTATGATATTGTTATGACATTACTTTATTCTTAATTATAGAGCTTGCTAAGAACATAATACAGGCATGTGATAATATTGCTGCATTTGAGAAAAATTTCACTATTGAGCTGAATGTTCATATGTTATTTTATAAAGCATTCTTCTCTAGAAAAGACATTACTTGTGGTTGATAAACTAGTTCAGTCTACAAACAGCCTCTCCTCTTTTTTTTCATGTTAAATCGATAAGAGTACAATATGCTTTATAGTAGAGGATTAAGGAAAGTAATTTCAAAATAAGCATGCATTGTATCCCATAACATTCTGGCTTCTGTATTCTCTTTTATCTTTCCAATGAACAGTAGCACATACTTAGGATCTGTCAAGAGTCAGAGATTAACTTTTCAGAAAAGACTATTTGCTAGAAGCTAATTATGTCAGTAGTAGCAATTTACTATTCAACATATTAATAGATTAATTAATATTCAACCTGCTAACTTATTAATAAATAAATTGTAAATAAAAATAAATATATTTTGTCTTCTGATGCAATTTACATTCAGCCTCATAGTTCTTTGAAAAAGCTTGGGAGGAGCTGTACTGCTCTGTGGGGTCCTCAGTCTGCAAAAGTAATGTACCTTGGCCAAAGTGTAAGCATGGGACTCCATCAGACACTGCAAGCCCACAGCCCAAGCTTCTCTTCAATCCCCAAATTTTGTGATTTCATTATGATTTATTTCTGGAAAACCATAAAAATAAAACAGAAGCACTGCATTAAAATAAAAACTGAAATAGTTTCAAAGCATCAGAAAGTTCTTAGTTGAGACTTCTGATACTGTGGATAATGTGAGCAAGCAAAGGTGCAATATAAGGAGAAAAGAACCTTTGAGTAGAGAGAGAGATATATATGCATATATATGTGTGTACCTACACATTTTTAATTTAAAAGTTGAAGCCATTGTGACACAACTGAAATCATGTTTAAGGGTCAGAAATGCTGCTTTTTCCCAAATTTCACTGGAGCTACACTGATTTACAGCACAAAGAACTGCATTATGTACTCACAAGCAAATCCACCCACCCTTCTACCTAAACTAATCTCCTCAAAATAAATGACCAAAATCCTAAATTCATCTGATATTTGCAGCATAAAAGAAATTGTTTCCTGGACAGCAGCTAACATTTGCTTTAATTTGTTCTTGTCTTTTCCCTTTCATCACAGGGCCATGTTTTAAGACCTTGCAAGCTGTGTTACAGGTTTTCTGCACTAGAGCAGAATGGCCAAATAATGGCTTTTTTGGACATTTTTTGACCAACTACAGTTCATTGAACAGTGTTACATCTCGGCTTTCTCAAATCTTGTTTACTTGATTTGACATTGTCATAGATGAGAGCAGAATCCATATATATCATATACTGCAGATCTGCACCTGTACTACTGCTGTGTGTCTGTAATGCAAACCTTGACCAAATTCATTTAAGAAGTTCCGTCTAGTCAGAGTGAAAAAATAAAGTTTACAGTAAATAAGAAATAAGCCCAAGCTGTGTCTCTATCTTCTAAGAGTCTTTCAGAACTATGATTGCCCTTAATCATACAAACTACCTTTGTATAACTTTGCGATCTTTAGTAAGAAACTTTATACAATCTTTCAGAGAACAATAAATCAAACTTTGACTTTTCAAAATTGCTTCTCTGCATTCAGGCATGAATTTCATCCCCAAGCTGGATTTCTGGAAGGGTAACAACAGACCTTTAGCTTCATTTTTTCTGATCAGACTTTCAGTAGCAGAAAATGAATTGGTTTGATCTGTCTAACATAGCTATATTTATTCCCCTTATAACCCTTGTCCTTTTTTAAGGCTTTCCTTTTTCTCTGCAATAGTTCTCTAACATTTTAAATGGAATTACAACCAAGTCATAAGACATACAAGGGCCTGGTTTTCCCCTACCTTTTTTCTTCCATACTGATTTCTATCTGTGAAGACATCTGCAAAATGTTAAATGGCAATCACTACAGATTTAAATCACTACAGAAATGGTCAGACAATGGAGAAGGTGACCCATAATATAAACTTTCAGTTCTCTGGAAGCAGTGCACGATGCATCAAAATTAATGTGGAATCTTTCAAAACAGAAAATGGAGAATTAGCCCAGAAACTAGCGGTCTGATTCTAAGTGGCACCATCTGAGACATTGCTGTCTCTGAGCATTGGATTTTATGGTGATTTTTTTCATGCTGTTTTCAGTGTCACTTCATTATTTTCTCTTTGCTTTTAGCCTTGGACATTAACAGTTTTATTACTGGAATGAGACAAGGGATGAAAACTGATTAGTTAGGGAGACTGTTCTGGAAACTTCTAGTGCCGGCTGAGAAATCTGAGTTGCCATGAGGTGTTTGGTGGTGCATGCCAAATTAATTATCGGTCTCAGGACAGTTTGTATAGTGTAAAAATCAACTTCATATTAAAGCATTGTGATCATTATTATTTGAGCTGAACAGAAAAAAGAAGCAAACTCCCTTCAAGAACTGGTTTCTGCAGGTAATGAGTGGTACTTGCATGTACAAAGTATAAAGGAAAAAATGTTTTTTTCCCTTCTGCAGATCAATAGAAGACTTCAGTCTGCAAACCTCAAGCTTAAACTCTTACATGGAACACTGTAAGTTAATTGACAGGCTTAAAAACTAGTATTCGTCATTTATACTGTGCCTGGTTCATAGAAATAGATGGATGATGCCAAGCAGACAATATAAGCCTGCCCACAGAAGCTAGAACTGTAAAGGCACAGATGCCACCAGTGTAGTCAACACAAATTGTGACATCTTTATGAGAGCAAGGACTGTTCAGCGCGTGCTGTAACCGGTCGATAAGATAGATTGCTCTTGCTTGTACTGTCTCTGGTTTAGTGAATAGTATTCCATGCAAAATGGATCAGCTTCAACAAGGATTAAATACAGCCCTTGCCTAGCATAAGATAGTCTTTGGCTTGCTATTTGGGGCATTCTCCTTCTAGATATGGGCTCAGACCCCCTCAGAAGGGAAGGAAGTTGATGTCTGTTTTACTGCATGCTAGATGGATGCTGTATCCCCTAACACCTTGCATACAAAGGATGCATCTTCTCCCTGTGATTTGAAAGAAGACTGCTACTCTCTCCTCCCTTTCCTCTTTCAGTTTATGGGGAAGGGCAGGATTTACAAGATACCCTCTTCCTAAGTAACTTCCTAACAGCTTCCCACTGAACTAGTTGGTTTGCATAGATTACATTCAGAGAATAGATCTGAGTGTGTTACTGAATCTTACTGCAATGGCCTAAGATGCTACTTTCCCCAAAGTTTGCACAGTCCTTTTGCCAAAGGTCTTAAGAGAGTGGTAAGTGGTAATGTTTGTGATCTTAGCTCTTCCATTTAAGAGTTACAATTAATTTAGGGTGCAAGACAGGACAGCTAAGAGGCAGGTACATAGCTGGGAACGGGCAAAGTAAATGGAAGATCCAAAATGTTTAAAGGTTTATCTTCTCTTGACAAATGCTTTAATCCAACAAGTTATTTCCTTGTAAATTTAGAAAAGATCTTTAAATAGAGCAAGCCTGAGATATTATTACAGTCTTGTGGCAGCTCACGCTTCCTTCCAAGAAAGGGCAGTCCTTCACGCTCTTTGGAAAGCAAAAATGCTATGGATTTGGCCATTGTGGCTGAAGATACCCATTATGTCAAATGCAAAATGCAATAGTCACGTCACGTCCATGCTAGATGCAGCTTGATGTAGTTCTGCCTTTTCAGTTTCTTTTCACAGAGCCTAAGCAATGTGGCCACCTGCTGAATCTCTCTTTTGATTAGCGTGTAAAGAATCCTTTGTTCAGATCAGCTGGGCTCCTTTGACTTCTCAGCACTGAAGGCTCAGCAACAGTTTCCTTGTGGCTTTTCTTAAACCTCTCCAAGGGTTTTCTGAGGATAATTTGAGGAAGCTTTCAATTCAGGAAAAGATGGTAAAACTCAGTTCCTTTTCCACTTAGCTGATCTGTACTTTCTTTCTTTGTTGTATGATATTGATGGAGACAGGTCTAAGCCGCCATTTCTAAATACAGTCTGAATCATGGCAGAAAGAGTTGCAGCACTACTCTGCCCATAGAATTCAAATTTCCTTAAACTTCAGGGCTCATCTTTAATAATTGGCTAAAATGAGCTCATCTTTACAATGCTTTCTAGAATTCCTTGCCCAGAGAGTGCTGTGATTCTTACAAAAATTTTCAGTACACTAAGCCACAGCTAGCTTTTCTGCTATTAAGGTTCTGTGTATCTTCATGGAAGTTTTGTCTTAGTTCTTGTCATGCAAACAGTGCAGTTAAAAAGTAGAAGCAGTAAAGGCTGCAGCATGAAAAAAATTCAGAACCTGTGATGGGGCACTATTTTGCAAATAGAAGTGAAAGGTTCACCTAGGACTCTTACCTGTGTTAGAGGAATTTATTATCTGCGTTAAAAGATAGGAATCATTGTAATATGATTCCAGAGGGTCTTAAGAGACCTCAGACACACAAGTTTATTCTAGTTAAAAGAAAATGAGATTATTTCAATGGCTGTGGGAAGCACTCTGTCTCATCCCCAGGATTTTCCATCTTGGTTTAAAGCTGTTCTCATGGGGTGACTCCACACACAAGTTCATTCTGCCTTGTGGTTTAACTGTTGGCTTTTGACGTAGCTGTTGCATGACTCAGGTGAACTACCTGAAAGTTGTCAAGCCGTGCTTCTCAGGAATAGGTATAAATCAGAAGTAATCTTTCCTGTCAGTTCCCAAAAGCCGCAACTGTAAAAACAAGTAGGTCTGATTGCCACACTTTGTCCTTGGTTGCTGCACCTACAGCACCCATTTCACCAGCAACTTCCATCTCCTCCCTTTTAAAAGCTTGTAATAAAAGGGCTGCTCCCCTTACCATGTTAGTTGTAATAAATCTGCAGCTGTCATAAAGGAGGATACTGCATGATTTTACAGATCTCAAGGTCACAAATCAGCAAGAAGAAAGGCTGTGGGATTTATTTCTCAAAAAAGATGGTTTCCGTATCCCTCAAGTTAAATATATGTTCCTTTTGGCTGTGGAAAAAATAAGGCTTTTTGTGCTTTTCTGGCCAGCTAATGGAGGACCATGCTCACGTATCCCTGTCAGAGACTTCATTCAGTAGAAAGCCATAATTAACAGGAAGACCAGCCTGTAAAGCTGACCAATAAAATGTCTGTCAGCTTTTTTTGATTCACATTCCTACTCCATCTAGCAAATTTCCAACAACCAAGGTTGCTCTGTCACAGGTTTGGATTGTGGGGAGACTCTTGAGTTGCTGCTAGAAGAGGTATGAAAACATGCTAGTCCAGATTATGAAGTGCTGAGCAGCAGACAGCTACAATGCATGAGATGGCATCACACTCTTTGTCTTATTTTATATCCACACCACAGAGCTACTTCCTAGTTGTATTTTGGTCCCTGTGCACTGTTAGATCCCTGAGAAGCATGCTTTGTGTTCCAGCATGAAAATTTGAGTCAATTTTTACTCTTATTGACCAATATTAATTCTACCTCCATTTTTGTTAGATTCCAAACTTTCGACTGTTCATTGTCAGTAGAGTGTCAATGGTTTGTTGCTCCAGGACATAACTCATTTGTACTCTCGATTCACCGAAGCAGCCTTTTTCAGCATGCCAGAGATACGGCTCCAGTTAGTTAGGCAGCTAGAGCTTTCATTCAAATCCTAGGTTTTGGGCTTAAGCTTTTTCTCATAAGCTCCTGATGATTTCCAAATCTACCAAACTAGTTTGCTGGCAGCCTTATTTTAGTTACACTAAAAATGCTTTAGTTCCAGTACTTATTTTGTTCCATGTACAAACATTTCATTCTAATTCTGCCAAAACTTTACCACTCTTCTTCTAGTTCCTGTTAATAAAATGCATAGCTTCCTGGTCTGCGTCCTGTTAGTGCTGACACAGGCTCCTAATAGCCAGTGTAGATTCATCCCCCCAAGGACAGGAAATGTTCTGCTTTTCTGATTCAAATCTGACCAGAAATAATGTGGATGAAGTTTTAAGAGGGAAAGTTTAGCTAAGAACGTTAGAGTTAAGAATATAACAGTCGGAGTTATAAACACAAAGGGGAGAAATACCAGAACTGGCTTGAAAGTCCTTGATAAATGGTAACAGTAGCAGTAATGAAACATAGCCTAAGAATTCAGCCTAACATCAGCATTCTTCTCTGTATGTTTCTCCTTTCTAAGGTTGTTTTGGTTTTGCTGGGTTTTTTAATGTATTCTAGTCTGTATGACTTGTTATTTACATTGGTTTGAGCATATACCAATTTCAATTTATATTATTTAACAAAGGTTTTACAAGTTTTTCTTTGCAATTTAATGTTGCTGAAAATAACTTGTGTGTGGAGTCACCCTGTGAGGATGACAGCTTTAAATCTGTCACTTAAGCTGCCATTTGTGTCAGTTTGTCTAAATGCTGTATGTGGTTAACAGTGATTGGGTCTTGAAAATATTAATATTACAACAACCGCCTGAGGAACTGGAACTTCTAGACAGGAAGCGAAGGACTACTAGGGCACGAGAGACTGAACTCTGATGTCCCTTTCCAGGTCAGAATCAAATTCTGACCTTGGCTTAGGGGATATGGCAGTTCTGTGTA
>VZTL01036708.1:0-11706 GCA_013400535.1 Scopus umbretta
CAAAAAACCCAACAGACTATGCAAATTCAGCTGTGAACTCCCCCTCAAAAAAAAAAAAATATAATGCTACAGTTAAAAATTACATACTACCTATGTATTAAGGGGGAAAAGTTGTTATCTTTCCAACGGATCAGGGCTAATACCTTACAGAAACAGGAAAATTCTTAAAAACACCTATAAAAAGCAATGAGAGCTTTGTCACTGACAAATTGATCAAGGATGCTGCCAGCTAGTCAGTTATAAAATAGTAGGCTCTGTTTTGACAAAGAGTGTCATGAATCTTTAGATCACAATATTTTTCAAGACAACCCTAAAACAGTATGTTTAAATGAAAAGGAACATTCTGCCCCATATTTCTTGACAGAATTTAAGACGGCAGCATGGCACGTCTGGTTGGTTATCTTCAAAATCTGGATGATTAGCAACTTCATTTCATTTTGCTTGAAAGTAAGAGAAATTGTGACCTAAGACTACCCAGCAGCTGTGAGAAACTGCAAAATATGTGGCAGTGGGACAAATGATCAGTCTTCAGCTTGATCTCATAATTACATCATAATAGGTGACATGATTGGATAGGTTACAGTAATTAAAGTGATGAAAAGTGCACATTCATCCCCTATATGGCTCTCATTAGAGGTACACCCAACTGCTGCTGTTGTAGTCATTGAGGCTGCGTATCCTTAGTATCCAATTATCCTGTAGGCATCCCCTGCCAGCACTGGTAAGGGCCGTGCTACCACTCCCACCCGGATAAGACCTATCGTTCTCTGCTGCTGAAAATAAAATTCAAAAGTCTTGAAGCCTGCTGCAGCTTGGTTTTCTCTCCCAGAGATTATTACACAAACTTATTGCCTGCAATTTCTTCTTCCACGTTCTTAAGGTCTGAGAATATTTATGGTCTTTCCTCCTGGGGATTTTTGCTACCAGTGTAATTGCATAATGCCAGTATTATGGTTCCAACTCATCCGTATGGGTGTGGGCAGTGATCGGTGCCAGTGCAAGTTAAACCGTTTCTCTTACCTGTAGGGTTTTTTTGTGGTGTGTTTTTTTTTCTGTCTGATTTTTGCCTCATGTTTCCTTAAAGTAATGAAGCACTCAGTCATGACATCCTCTTAGTTACTTGCTCAGAACTACCTGAAAAGTGGAAATGTTATTTTACTAACTCCTTCACTCAGGTGCATTTTCACACCTGGAGAGGGATGCTTACAGTAAGCAAGGATGGAGGTGGCTAACGTGAGCCTCACCAGAACCCAGGCTGGCTCCGATGAGGAGAGCCCGGTCCCACAGTCTGCTACAAATGGAGATGACTCTTTCTGCAGCAGTAGTTAGGTGAATATCCAGAAGCCCAGAGGAGTCCTGGATGGAGGTCAGACCATCTCCAGCTGGTTCAATGGTATGCAGACCTTAGTAGATGGTGGTGTTATACAGGCTGAAATATCTTCGCCATGCCATGGGCATGGCCTTAGCCTTCCAACGATACAAACAGCACAGGGTGCTGTGTCTATTAAACACATCTACAAAATAATTCAGGTGTGTCTCAAGGAACTTGCTAGACTTTCTAAGCCATGCCACAGCCATGCAGCAGCGCTGACTTTGCTGTAGCCTGACCATTTTTAACAAGGAGGGCTCCTCGCATATCATATACAAATGCTGAACCTAGACACATCTCAGGCTTTTACTCTGTATGTTTAATTTTCTGATTTTTTGTACAGCCACCACATACGCTTCTGGCAGAACACAGTACCTGAATACACAGAGATCAGCAACTAGAGCATTTTGTTCTCAGCTTTATCCTGTAAATCCATTATATTGTTTGTTTTGCACCAAACAAAATGCAAAACCCGGCCCATGTATAAAGACCATTAAAAGACCTCTCAATCTGCAAGCTATCCTTCTGCTAAATGACGAGATTAACATACCTTTCAATGTCTTGAATTGTTCTTGCACTTTGTGATTTGTGACCTCGGGTCCTCTCCACTTCATTGTGCCTTACAGATTCCTCCCCCTTCTTCTGCACAGTCAGCAAAGAAAGCACGTACAGCTTCTGAAGACCAGGAACTTTCCTGCTAGCCACACAAAAGCAAGGCTGCTCCAATAAGATGAAACTCAAACCTCTTCATAAAAATTAGGTTTTGGGCTTTTTTTTTTTTTTTTTACCCTTAGAACAAATGTACCAAACAAGACACTTTTGAAAGCAAGTATGTGTACAATGTCAAGCTTGCAAGATAAGCTTAGGTAAACTCTTCAATGTGTTTTTCCTTCCTCCTCTGCCCCTTCCTCCAGACAAGCTACTAGCTTAACATCACACAAGGCACACAAGGACTCATTAGGTGCTTTAGGTCTGCTTAGAAGCAGCTCTTTCAGTGTGTGTTATATAAAAGTATGTAACAATATATAACAAGTATAGGTAAGAAGGTAAATCCGTGAAGCTATAGACTCTACAAGTCTATAAATGAAACCTGGGTATGTCCCCACCATACTAACCAACCACCTTCTAAAGTGTTGTGAGCTGATTTTGTCTTGCTGTGCATCCTGAGGTCAGACATCCGTGGAGTAAAAACATAATTTCTCATTTGCAGGTGGCTGCACAGTGAAGGTATCCATATAATGAATACTAGATGAGATACATTAGTTGTAGGTGACTCAGCTAAGACCATTTGCATTAAACGCACAAAATACTCCTGACTGGTATGCTTGGAAAACTAGCTGTAAAGGAAGGGCATGTGTTCATGCTAAAAAGTGGCCTGTCTACGCCCTTGGGTGAATCCTCTCTCTTCCAAATTAAGTCAGTGTTAGTGGCCAAAATCAGCTGCATTAAGCTGTCAGAAGTGGTCTGCCAGGGAGTTTTCGTGTTGTGAAGCTCCCATTATGTGACATCCCCACAAGTTATTAGTCAGGCTCAATGTATGCCTTCTTTCTGAATTAATCTTTTGCCTTGACTCAAAGCCCTTGCCTTTGAAACTGTATTTATTTAAAAGCTGGTTTTAATTCTCCCCCTTACAAAGGGGAATTTGGAAAAGTACACATGAACCAATGTAGCATTGTGACAGGGGTTGCACAAGTCCTTGAATAACAGCTTTGAGAGCTATAGACTACTTCATTCATCTTAATGATTATTTAATCTTGGAAGCTGACAGTAAGTTCCTTGCCTACAGCATATTGAAAACTGACAGGGAGAGGGCATGATATAGTAATGTGAATTTAATAGCAAAATAAATAATAGAGAAGCTACCACACTGATTGCATTATTCATTTTCCTACTGAAGTCAATAGGAGACCCATGCTTCCAACACCACCTGGAAGAGGTGACGTTTCCACCTGAACATTATAGACATTTGCAACAGGAAACACGTGGCCTTGGACAAGCAACCAGCTTCTTCTGAGCCCAGGGCGGTAAGAAGATTGAAAAGGCAGCCTTCCTGTGCAGTAAACTCCTTCACCACTCACCAAAGGGGAACAAATACCACTCCCAGATATTCTACAGCCCCTGTCTCAAGGGCATGACTTACGATTTTACTACAGATTGTTGGAATAAAAATAACTGTGCAGGGAATTATCCTCTAGCTATCTGCCCCAGAGGGCATTGCCAAGCCTCCAACACCCAGCAGCAGGAGAAAGTTTCCTTTCCTAGCGTCTGCCAACCCATCGTCCTCCTCCTTATAAGCCTCCTAACAGTGTGTGACAGGCAAAAACCATTTTGGCCTTCCAAGGCTGCTAACTTGCCTGCACCAACTACCAACCACCCAAGTTCTGCTGAGAGCTCAGCACTAACAACACTATCTGCAAACACCACAACAGAGCTTTTTTCCTGTTAAATTGCTCATGACCACCAGACTCAGTTTATTGCAGCACTGCCTCCATAAAGTTACTTGGGCTTGCCTTGCACCACTTTTCTGCCAATGTTTATTATGACCCTTAACAAATAGTGCTAAAACCTGGCCCTATTATAAAAGAATATACTCTAGATCTCAGTTGGTGGAATGCAAATCAGTGTAATTCCCAGTACCAGTCGCTGTATGACTTTGGATTTGATTTGGTACAGTTTGATCGGGTTCCGATTGCCCACGGAAACTGATACAAAACAACGTACGCTATTATGTTGTTACATTGCTTTTCAATAACTGCAACACCTTCACAAGTGATACATGTTTTGCAACATCTATATTGTCCTGTTTATTTCTCTCCCTCATGTTTTCATTTATGCTGGGTCTCATTTGTAGGTTTTGAACCAGTATTTGGTATTGGAGAAGCTATTTTCTACGACCACAATATTTTTACCAATTCCGTGTTCTTTTTAGATCCAGTCTTAAGGCTGTTGCAGAGTCTGACTTTCTCACCCTTTCCCCGCCATAATCACCCTCATTTGTACAGATTTGTTCCTGACGATCTGTGAGACAAATACAGTAACAGGCCACTTTTATTCACATGGACATACTCCTCTTTAAAAGTCTCTCAGCCTTCAGACTGCTGAAGCGAGTGACCCACCGCAACCTCCCTCAGCCAGAAGGATGCTGGCATTTGCTGACGAGGTCCAGTGAGGATTAGTCTGACTGCTAAACCTCTGCAGTAACGAATGCTCTGCCCTACACCATGTCTAACGTTTCAGTCTAGATTTCAACTTCTCCCATGCAAGGAAGGCGTAAGTCTCAACTGCTAAAAACCCGTGTTAAATACGTATACCAAGAATGCAATGTACCGGGTACATGGTAAAAAATACGCCCGATCACATACGGTGTCTGAAAAGGTAAAAACCAGACCTTAAGACTGACAAAACAAAAGCTCAGTTAGAATAAAGGTTTACGAAACTTGACTTCTTCTAAAATCCTATAAAGTCTAACAACTATCAGTCATCTCTAGGGCACACAAGTTAATCGTGTACTTCAGTTTAGCACAGCAGCGCGGTATTTCTGGCCTTCCAGCGGTGTGAATGTACCTGCCTCATAGCCACCCGTCCCCAAAAAGGCTGTACAGGGCCAGACGGGTTACTTTGAATTTTCCGGCACACTCTTAAAAGGCCAGCCGCTGGGGCCCGTCTAATGTGCGGGTCTCCTGCGGCCGCTGGCACCGCAGCTTACCATGCGGTTAGCATTCCTTTACCACGCACCTGCGTCCCCCCACCCGTGCCACAGGTCTTCTCCAGCTGAGGCCATCCCACCCGGATGGAGAGCTACCCACAGCATCCTTTAGAAAAATCCGTCGTTAATCAGTGTGGAACTTGAATGCCCCAAAGCTCGCACGCGTTCAACGGTGCTTTTTGCACCCCTGCGTGGAGATGCCACCCCAGGAGCGGGTTACAGGGGCGGGAAGGCCCAGCCCGACCCTGGCTCTGCTGCGGGGGGCCGGACGCTCCCGTTTGCTCCCGCCGGCCCCACTCGTGTCCGCGGCGCCCCCGCGCACCCCACCGCGCCCTTCTGCCCGTGGCAGCGGGAGCGCCGCCCGGGAGTCCGCCTGCGAACGGCAAGAAAATCCCCTTCGCTTAAAAACTGTAGGTACGCATGTACACGTGTCTCTGTGTGTGTATCTCTCTCTCTCTCTCTATATATATGCATGCATATGTGTGGCCTGCCAACTCCGGGGGCTCGCCGGCGATGCTCGGGGCTGCGTGGGTTTGGGGTAACCTCCCGGCCCGCAGCGGGGAGCCCCCCACAGGCAGCGTGGGGAGCCCCCCGGCCCCGGAGCAGCACCCAGGGGAAGGGAGGGGAGGAAGAGGAGGGGAGGAAGAGGAGGGGGCGGCGGGGCCGAGCCGGCCCCTCGGTCCACGGCAGGAGGAGGAGATACCCCGCGCCGCAGCCCAATGGGAACAGTGGCGCTTCCCGTTCTCCCGTTTCCTTTCTCCACCCCCCGCCCCGGGCTGGGGAGGCGGGAGGCGGCAGCGCTGCAGCCCGGCCAGCGGCGGGGCCAAGCGGCAGCCCCGCACGGCCCCTTCTCCGCCTCCGCAGAAACACCTGCGGGGGGGGAAGGATGCCGGCGAGCGGCCGCCCCCCTCCGCGGGAGCGCGGGCTGGCCCCGGAGCCGCCCCGGCGCGGAGGAAGAGGAGAGGAAGAGAAAGGAGCGGGAGGGAAGCGGAGAAGTTGTGCCCTGCCCGCCCGGCCGGGAGCCGGAGCCATGGGCCCCGCCGAGGGGGCGCGGGCCGCCCCCTCGCTGCTGCTCTCGCTGCTGCTCGGAGCCTCGGCCCCGCTCTGCCTGCGGGCGGAGACGCTGNNNNCCGCCCCGGTCCCGGCCGCCCCGGTCCCGGCCGCCCCGGTCCCGGCCGCCCCGGTCCCCGCCGCTGGACACAGGCACCTCTGCTCCCCTGCTGAGAGGGAGAAATGCCCTTACTCCTGCCGGGAGAAAGTTTCGTAGGAATCTCGAGGGGATCTTGCAAGCTCTCCTGTGGTAACTGCAGTTTGCCAAAAGGAGGGCTCGGGTGCTCTGCTCGTTACCCGGTGTTTTTATGCGGCTTCACGGTTAAGCTTCCTGCGTAAATTACGAGTACAGCTGACTTCTCCTACCGAGGAGTGGCAGGCTTATGGCTGTGGCATCGCATGGCCTGATGCATCCATCTTAGAAGAGTTCGTTGACAGTGACTGGTAAAATAGGTAACGCTGGAAATTGAGCATCGTAATGAGCTTGACAACACATTCAGGTAAAGTAATAGTCCCCATATTTATGTTCCAACTTGGCTGCAAACTCCACAACCCAGTGCTGTGCATTGCGTCCAGGCGGTGGTAAAAAGTACTTTGTTTGGCTGATTTATACCTGTTTTTCCCAAAACTTACTATTACCGGAGATTCCTGATATGGATCTTCACAGAAGGGAAAATTTGGTACGAGTTGTGTCACCTTTCCACTTGTCGGCCTCGTGCGGTAGCCTTTTTCCCTTGAAGCTTTGCTATCCTGTCCTCAGGAAGTTTCCCTGTTTTGAGACTCTAACTTGATATGCTCCAAGAAACATGTATGCAGGAAAAAAAAAATTCCCTCAGTCCCCTCTTGTCATCAGTGTCTTGTTCTTGTTTGCTTCCTCTTTCGCTAATGTTTGCCTCTCACACGATGACATCAAGGAGAAAGTCATTTGGAGAGTCAGTTAGCAATAGGTACGTTTGCGGGGATTTCTGGGGCTTTTGGTGCACAAAGTGACGCTAAGTAATAAGTATGAATCCTATACCTTGTCCGTATTCCCAAATTAATCGGTAAAGGCACTTACGTTGTATTTCTGTTCAAAATGTCTCTACCATCAAACCAACAGCTTGGAAACACAAGGGAATATTTTTGTCTGGTTCTCTTCGGACCAAACTCAGGTTTACAGGGTAGTCTGTCCAGTGTCTAGAAAGAACAGCTTTGACCCCTGCCTTTCCTTTCTCCTCAGGGGGCAGTTATTCGATTTGTTTTTGTATTGATATTACCCTATAAATTAGGGGCTAAGTGTTCTAAAGTCACACCGGTGGAGAAAGGAGATAAGGGTAAGTGGAAACAAATTTCCTGTTGCACAATCTACTTGACTTGATTTTAAAGTTGTAATGGAGCACGAGGAGTGCCAGGGTGAATCAGGCTTGAGTTCCAGCTAATTCTGTATCTTGTCACCACTGGTGTCTCCCACCAGCTGGTTCAAAGAACGATGCGCTGGTTTAAATATATTGGTTTAAAAATACTCATTTTTAAAAATAAAGTGGTACATTTTTTCTGGCTTCTCATGAGCTGGCTGTGCAACCTGCTTTTTTTCACGACCAGCTCACCTTCCTCTTCAGTTTTGCCTGAGGGATGCTGCAGAAGAAGGATGAAGCTGCTGTTACAGCTTCTGTTCTCTTACTTAAGTTTTAAATTAAGGAAAGGCCTCTTTTTTTTCACTGTGGCTCGGTTATTTCATAGCATGGCTCGTATCCAAGTGTGACTGCGCAGAGCCCAGGTGTCAGCTCTTTTTCTGCTCTTGAAAATACGTTAAATGTGTGTGTTGTCCTCGGACATCTATGAATCGTGGCATTTTCTTGTTCATAGAATGATGATAGGAAAGGCTGAGCATTTAGGGAACTGATTTTTAGTTATCACATATTTATAAGCTTAGTAGGTCTCACCTGGGGACAAATATCACATCTGTGACTGTCCGTGAGTAATGAAGAGCCTTGGGATTTATAATAAAAGGTTCTTCTTTTCCCTTTTTATTCCACTGTACACTGATCTTGACTTCTTTTGTGGTTTTGGTCGCCAGTTCTTTGCTGACAACTAGAAAATATACTTTGTTCCCTGCCCACCAACCTTACACAGCCATGCCTGACCTGGTATCTCTTCTCAAAATCTCCTTCCAGCAGTTCGAACCCAAGGCAGAGTGAGGCAAATCTGAACACATTATCTTTGCCTTTCACTGTTCTCTGTTTTTTCTTCTGGTCTCATTGAGCAAGACCTTGAACCATGTAATTGTGGGCAGCAGAAATCAGAGTTGAGTCTGAGTTGTCCTTCTTAGGGTTTTGAGTCATCTTCTATTACATTTCTGGCCAGTAGGACTTACAACTGACCTGAGGGTTGGATGGTTGTAGGAAGGCAGAAGAGGAATGGGGATTTTACTTTATTAAGAACAAGATTTAAGCCACTGCTCTTGCTGTATCTCCTGTATTTTCACTTCAAGTAAAGCGCCGCAATGAAACTAGCTCATGTGGGATTTGCAGAGCAGCATCCGAACGTGAACTTTGCTTGCAGCATTCCTGGGTCTGTTGACAGTTGCGCCCAATGCCCAGTTGGAAGAATTGATGGGCAGTAGGCTTTTAATCATTTTGAGGCAGGGCTGTTATTTGATGTGACAACAGCATATGCAGTAATTATGAGAGATTATGCCTGCTCTCAGGGGCTTGTACGAGACCCGGACCAGAGAATATTGGTGTGATCACGCTGATCTACTTTGCATGCCCATTTCCAACAGTTTGAAATGCAGATAGAGATGAATCTTTCTGGTACCCACCCTGCCCCCCCCGCCCCTCCAGTTTCTGAATATAAGCGATTGGTAAATTTTCAGTTTGTTTGCGTTTTGTCCTTATGTCTGCTTCCTTCCTTGGCTCCTTCTATCTTGCCTTGCGAATGCTGACTAGAATCGCTAAAGAGGGAGGCAACAGTTTTCTGGTTGCAGTTCATAAGCAATGCGTGTACCCACCACATGAAAACTGCAGTGTTTTCAGTCACACAGACTTTGCTATAAATAGCTCGAAGCCCTTTATATGTACTTCTCCTTAGGTTATCGGGGGACATATTTCAAACAAAATCAGAGACAGGGAGGTCACTGGGAGTCTCATTGACAAAGGAGGGAGAAAAAGATGCCTTGGGAAAGTTGTTAGCCACGCAGGCATGTAACATGCATGGCTGTTGAATCATATTTCATGCAAATTATTTGTTGATTTGCATATGCAAAGATATATTAATTTATATTTATCAAAACTGCAGCACCTTTAGTCCACTTGAGCTACATACGTAGCACAGTAAAAATTGGTTTGAAAAACACCGACTTCGAGGATGCTTACGCTACTGTGTAGAGATGCCTAAGATACCTTCTCAAAGCCATTTTAGGTATCAGAAGTAGTAGAGTTTTGGAAGCCCATCTGAGCTAACACACCGTGCCAAGAAGTGTGGTCCTGAGCGGTGGTGGGCACTGAAGTCCCGCTGTAGTTTGGGGCCGGCTGTATCGTGAGAGATGCTTTCCTGTGGCATGTACTCATCAACACATGGGTTTGCACCATCTGCCAAGAGTAAAACAAGCCAGACAAAATCAAAATAAAATCTTTCTGACTGGATTCAGTGGAATGGCGTTGGGTCCCAACCATCTTCAATAAAAAATGTTAATCACAATGCATAAGAATGAGCATGCAACTTCCCCAAAAGGTTTAATTAGCTTTACCGCTGGGAGTAGGAAACTTCAAATTGGGACAATCTACTAGAGATGCTTAAATAAAAAAGGATAGTGGTCTGACTAGTTTTAAGAGTATACAGATATCTTAATTTTTGCTTTCAGAATAAATTACAAACTATCTAACTAAACTGATTTTTGTCTGTGAAAATTGTGTGAGTGCTAAAGACACATTTTAGAGGTTGGCTGGACACTTGCACGTAGAAAGTCTGCCAGTAGTTATGGTTAGGTTTGTTGATCCTGTATAATTAAGCCTGGGAGCTGAGAGTGTTATGAGGAGGAAACGCTTTGGTTTTTCATTCCCTTTCTCCCTGCCTCTTCTCTCGACAGAGCAAGGACCTGCCTCTCAGGAGTTTCCTTCCAAGATGTGAAGGCTTAGTTTGTTGGTTGTGGTGGGACTTTCTCATCCTCCCTGAGCAGGATTTCCAGTCCCAGTGTGACCTTACTCATTATTTCCGTTTCCCTCACGGGACGGGGTTGCTCTCTGGTGGCTGCAGCTGCCTGTGCGGCAGCTCCGTGCTGCTCATCCATGTAGGCGGAGGGAAGGACGAGTGCGCCCAGGCCATTCTCTCTTTGTCCATCTCCAAAGAGCTTCAGTAAATGTTTTCAAGGGCCATGAAGAGGGACGGGAGAATAAGTGGGGAAAGCAGAGCAGGGTAAAGCTAGAAACCCAGAGCCGAGGCCTCCTACGAGACCAGGATCTTCATTTTGATATCTGGTATTACCATTTAAGCTCAAGCAGCTACTGTAATTACAATAGTGTTCATCAGGCTTTTAGTAAAGCTCTGAAATGTTGTTTCTTCCCTCAGCTGCTGCAGAAACCTTGTTTCCATCACAGTTTTAATCTGTGATGTTCAAGTTTCTGGCACTTCCACCACAAATTGTTCAACAATATTGGATTTCAGTCTAACGCTTTGACATTAAAGTTGAAGTCATGTTGATGTCATCTTCCAGATGTTCATGTCTACTGAATAAATATTGTGTTTATTTGTTTTATTTCAAATTACAAAAACACATGGGGAATCCTGGATGCGATCCCTCATGCTATACAAAGGCCTGTGTGTACTGTCAGAAATCAAACAAAACTTTTCTTCATGATGTAGTAGGAGAGACCTCAAAACATTGGAAACATAGGTGGATTTCTTCACCCATCCAAACAGAATGGCTTTGTTACGTGCCTGAGCCTTGTTGTTGCAGCTGCAGTAACTGTGCAGAAGGGAGATGTGTGGCTTCTGCCCGAAACTACTTGTATTTTGTTCTGGTGCCACATCAGCTCTGTCTTGGTGGGTTGCCTGGACTTAATAGTCAGCTATGCTTTGTTTTACAAAATGGGCTTATAACAAAAAAAGTCCATTTTGTACTCCAGGTATGAAAAAAAAAATATTTTTAAGCTGTAAAATAAATTCAAGGGTCCTGTGGGTCCCCTTCTGCTGGGAGACTTTGGCAGAAGGGTCCATGGCTAATGCTGGAGCTGTTGCTCGCCCCTGTTGTCTCCGCTTGCTCCCAAGGCCAGGGGTTTGTATCATCCCATGTTTCATGTGTCAGCATGGTACAGGGGAATTGAAGTGGAAATGTCTGGGAGCCACAAAGCTGAAGGCTTTAAAACAGAATTTCAATAGATAAGCTGTAATACAAAGTATTACGCTACGTGCGATGAGTACTTGGGTGGTCATAAGCATTAACACTTTCAGACTCAAGGAGTCAGCACTTGCTGATCTATTAGTATTTTGTCACAGGCAGAAGAGGCATGGTTAAACTTGTGGCCTTTAAAATGGGTATCTGAGAACATACTTATTTTCAACTAGTCCTAATGCTTGTGCTTTGAAAATGAATCTGCTATTTTTT